>JBDJHY010215632.1:0-11312 GCA_039654485.1 Withania somnifera | reverse complement strand
TTCGTTTGACGCTGATACCGAATTTTGGGTAGTTATTCTTTTCTTAATTAATTCCGCAACTTTTATTATTTTCATATTACTTTTGATATTCTTTTGCATTAAACGTAGTAGTCCTCCGCTTCAGCTACAGACTACGGGGTTTGGTTCTCCTACTTGTGGTATAGTAGGTACCATCATGATCCGCGAAATCGGGTCGTGACACCACATCACAAGCTAGAGAATAAAATCCATTGGGGAAACTGCAACCACCGCTAACTGAACAACCTAATGCAGGATAATCTTTGTCTATCACTCTATCCTTCTACCAATCAAATATCAACGAAAACATCTCAAGAACTTAAATGCAGACCACCAGATAAACCCGACTTAAATCATAACTATCTAACCCGAACTGTCGCGATAAAATAGCCCTAAAAATCTATGGCCGCGTTCTCGATCCTGGCTCCTAAACTAGGAACCCGCATAGGGACCTTGCTAATGTCTATCGAGGGCCTTATCCCAGTCATTCGAAAAGAGTAGAATTGAATAATACTATAGGGAGCTGATAAGGACCCAACACATAAAGTAGAGTCAAGAAATAATTATTTCCTAAAAGCACACTGTAGCCTCCTGAAGATAGGATGTAGACATCTCCGTCCCAATCCGCGGGACTCTACTAACTCCTGCCTCCGTACCAAAGATACTAGTGAACCTAAGTTCTGATACAACTCTTTAATGACCCCAAAACGAGGTCATTATGGTATCTACCAAATCCCACTGGTAGACAAGACTATACCCTAGCATAGAGCAGCAAGCAACGGGGCATAATCCTAAAACATAATAATAAAGGATTAGAGAAAGAGAACTAAATAAAAAACAATAACACCCCAAAACCTGGTATCAGTAGTACAGAGAAATCTAAATACAATAGGGTATCCTAAAAAGCTACACAAAAAAATAGAACTATCTCTAAAAGAGGAAAGAAAAAGATGGTGTTGAATGAGAGAGGCAGTTCGAATGCCATGAACTCACCATACTCTTCGAAGACTCAAAAAACCCATACTATACGAGAAGCATCCTCAATGATAACCCACCTTATTCCCTGCATCACTAAAATATATAGAAGTGTATATAAGTACCGAAAACAACAGGTACCTAATATGCATCATAGGTCGACCTGGCATGCATGGGATACAAGTAATAAAACAACGAGATAAAAAATAGGTGAGACATAAGAAAGGAAGGGAAAAAGGGAAGGTAACTAGATAACAGGAGACAACAACATAAAGACTAAAGAAAACACAAGCTAATGAGCCAGTACACTGAGTAAAGAATATGCACCTGGGCCATCAGCTTCACAGTTGTAAGGATAAAAGGGATATGACTAAATCATGGGCTAAATCAAGCTAACCAGAGCTATATAGCACTAACTAGAAAATAAGGCTAGGAAAGTAAGAAAAACTAACGAGGAGGTGCAGAATACAATAAGAAAAACTAGGATAACAGCCTACAAAGAAACATCTAAAGAGCCATACTAAATAAGTGGTTATGAGAAGCGTACCTGGAGCACTAGCACAGCTGTATAAAATGAAAAACTATATTGTCTAAATATAAAGTAATGGAAGTCAATGGTGTATATCAATAGAAAATATGCTACAGCAAGTAGCCAAGAACCTTCAGAAAATAGCACATAGTACCCTACCTGGCATTAGTGGAGCATTTCATTGTCTATCTAGCAAACAAAACCTACTGGCATCCATACTACCAGCAAGTACAAGAAGTCATACAAGAAACCTTACGTGACCCCCACCTCGTAAGACCGAAAGGTACAAACAAGAGAGAATAAATATAATGCAACAGGGTGCTGAAAAGTAAATGTCACAATCATAACCTCGTATGATCCTCCTCCAACAATAAGGTACATGAGGCTCGAACCATGTAACATGGTATTCCAGAGTATGGCAGGGTCCGTACTAAAAGAAATTTGGGGATAGAATACCAAAAGAAAGACATAAAACACATATGTACTAATCAACAAGAGATAAAGATCATGAACCAACTCAATCCTAGTAAGAATGCCACCCCTTAATGATATATAGGGTCCAAGTCCAAACAAGTAAAGGATACAAAAATCCACATAGTCAAAACTATACCACTAGGAAAATTAAGGGAGGCAAATAAAAGGCGGAGACGCAACTAAATCACAATAAAGCCCCCGAATAGCCCAAACAACGATAACAAACTATAGCAACCTCAGGAAGACAAAAGGAGAATGAGGTAATAGCAAAGACAGTAAATAGGATATTAAAACCTAAAACCCAATCTCACCTGTGTGCTAGTCTCACCACAAGTACCACACACATGCCAGTCTAGGAAAAATAAATTGTAGCCTACCTGGGTTCCAAAGAAAATCTCAAAATGCGCGCTAAAATTCCAAAATGCGAAGAATTGTCTTATAACCACACAAAACTATGAAAAATATAATCCACATATCAAGATGAGTAAAACGAGACCCATATTGTTATATAAAAGCTTTTTCCAAAGTTCATTCTAAAAATATACCCATGGGGCTTGAAGCCCGAAAAATAAAAATAAAAATACCGACTCGTAAAGAACAATTCTAGGAATGCATAATTTAAATTTGTCCATAATCCAATAAGAAATGAGTGAGATATCATCTGGCACAGTCAAGAGTGTAAAACTTTTCATCTTAGAAATTAAATGCTTAATTAAGTTTAAAAAATACCCGAAACAATGAGAAAGAACCGACTATCGAAATCCATGGGAAAATTTAGAATACACGATATAAATAATAAAATCTATAATTTCCCAAAGTTAATAATATATATATATATATATATATATTTCCTTTTTAAAAAACGTTTCAATTTTAGAAATTGTGGGAAATTTATAGATTTTATTATTTATATCATGTATTATTAATTTTCCCATGGATTTTGATAATCCGTTCTTTCTCGTTGTTTCGGGGTGGTTGCCACCAAAACACAATGGAATGCCACCTAGATGACCTTTTGGCTACCACCTAAATACCACGTGGCACTTCTATGAGTTTATTCCTGTTATTAATATATTCACGTATTTTATAGAATCGTTATAACATAAATACATGATATTAAATATAACAAAATTAGTAGAAAATTATTTTTAATAAAAATTATCCCTTAAAATAATATTTTTTAATCCAATTAGTCCACTAATCCCGCTAAAATATTAATTGCTAATAATTTTTTGTAAAATAATAATATGATACTAATAATATTTGAAAAACTACTTCATAATTACAGACAGTATTTTTAGGAAACACTAAAATATATAAGTTTATTTTTGTTTATGCAATGTCATAATTATAATTTAAAATTAACTCGATTTTATCTAATAGTATAGCAGGCAACCGATAGCCCCGGAGTTCAAACCAATAGTCCCTCTAGACTAAATTCTGCATTTCGAAGCTAAAGAAACTGTCAAATTTGACTCTAATCACATTTTCAAGGAAACTTATTCTCAAATTATCCAATTTCAAAGTTACAACTTTAAAAATGAGAAAAACAAGACAAATACGACAGAACTGTCAGGGAACCATACTTTAGTCCCAGCAAGCCATCGATGACTTGGGATAACTACTGAAATACTCTAGACACAGAAATTACAAAAGGACACAATAATAGCCCAAGAGGTTCATTACAACTGATGATCAAATCAATGTTATTCGAAATAATAAACACATGCCTTTTAATGAGAATAGTGACCCATCGAATAAAAATGAAACTCTCCACGTGTACGTTCATGGATTGTAAGAGGTTAGATTCCACACTTTATAAGGAAAAATGACTAGAAGATCGGTTAGATTTGCACTTTCGTTGGGTCAGATGATAGTGAGGGAAGAGATATAGAGGAAACAATAAAGAGCCTGGTTGTATGACAAGGTAAAATAATGCAACAGATAGCATTAAAAGAATGACATTTGAATTTAGGGTTGTGAGCAAGATGTATTTCGGAACCCCAGCAGCATTAAGTAGGCCTTTTTTTCAAGTAATTCATATTTCACCCTAATATGTTGGCACAAAGACTCAGTATGAATCAAGAATTTTGGTAAATAAAGGCCAGTTAAATTACTACATGCTTGTTGGTTCCTAGAGTGGTTGAGAAGGCCTCTAGACTCTAGTAAAACATACTTCAAAAGTTAGTTACAACCATGATCGTCACCCAAAAGGTCCAATAGATGGTTAGAGAAAGGATGGTACAGCCAAAATTTGCAATTTCTAGTCAAACTAAGTAATAAAAGGCATTCGAACTAGGATAAGAGTGGTGCAACTTACGAAGCAACATGAGATTAGAATCATCTTGAACTCCATTGGTTTTGAGAGTATCAAAGCATAATATAGGGTATGGAACATAAATAATGGTAAGTATCCAGGAAGATTCAAAATAAAAAAAAGGAAGTTTATGGTGTGAGTTTCATATTTTTGATTATTATCATACTATGGACTATTGATATTTTCAGGACAAAATGACACATTGGCTATAAATAATCAATTGAAGAAGATCTTGAGTGATCGAGCCAAAAGCAATTGTAGAAAAGTGAAGAGTTATGAAATGTCATGACTCAACGATGGATCATGTGAGCACCTATACTATTCTAACTAAATAGATTACCCTTACCACTCAATCATCATAGAATGTGGAAAATTTTATTGAGAAGCTTCAATGTGATTAGTTAAATAAAACTTAATTTAAAATATTAGTAGTTCTCATGATAAACTTTACAATAACTTATGCAAAACATCATTGCCTCCCCAGGATCTAGTCTAGATATGTACAACAGAATCCTACTACAAAATGAAGACAGAATATAAAGACACAACATCTACCAGGAATGAAGTGCTTGATGATGAATACTCGTTATCCTATCTAGTAACTTCAAGATAATTTACACCATGTCTATATCCAAACACAATATAGTAAGTGTAGGGTTAGTACCAAATACACACACTGGTAGGCATCATCAGTTGATTAGGGTTAGTCCACAAATCATAAAATAGAATCAACAAGATAAATATGATAAATCAATAATCATTTAAAACCTGTTTACCAATACTACTATACATTCTTTTAGCTTCACATATCATACTACTTTATCTAGCTCAACCATCATGGTCATTCACATCTAGCATTTATTAGCCTCATTGTCATAGTTACAGAATTTACAAATTCAACACTTACTCCATATTAATAATCTCTCTATCCACATTATTTATCAATTATCCATGTACCAATATGATGATATGAGAAATCATAAGTAAGTCACATGGGATATGCTAACAGCTAAACACCCATTAACAATTACAATAAAAACCTCTAATAAATCAACATACAAATTTAACAAGTATCATTATTCAACATTGTACCAGATTTATAGATCAAGTAATCAGAGTAATAAAATGCATAAAATGAAGTTTCACCATCTCAATTAATCACCCTTTTTGCATCAAGTAATCAATAGTACCAAAGAAATACCAATCATCACAATCTCGGCAAATCAACAAGTGAAATCAAGTCAATTTAATCTTTCATTTAAGCCATTTTCATTAGATCTTATTGGTTATTATTTTATCTATTCATCACTTTCTTATTTTGTAGTTAGTATGTATACAAGTGCTAGGGGACTTATTTCTGTCGACCAGCCATGACTTGCGGTAGACACATCGAGGATTCATGTACCATACTTATGCAATATGAATCCTATCTATTAACTATAATGTTTGAAATCATTTCCTATCAGGCTATTGTTATCACTATTCAGAATCATTTCTTATAGCCTGGTATAATCATCAAATAATCAATATTTTTACTTCCATATCTTTAATCTTTCATTATTCAATATATCAAGAGCCTGAAGGCCTCTTATCCTTTTACTTCTTTTATTAATTCTATCAACTTTCATCATCAACTCAACAAATATGAACCAAATTAACCATCAAGGGTATCAATTAGACACAACAAAACAATGTCAAGATACCAATCACAAGTCATCAATAAAGATTTACATATCCCATAGAAGATTCTAAACTACCATTAGTTGCCTCAAGAATGACAATTTAGTTCTAATATTTTAACTCTTTGGTCTAATAGAAACCTCATTAGGAGTTTAATCAACACGGATAAACTAGACCATTTTCATACTTATAATCGTTAACCTTAAACATAAAGAAACACTCTTAAATGTTCATGGTTTATATATCCTTTGGCTTCCTCCCACATTTAAAACTATGAATTAATACTCTTCTACCATTCGCCTCTATGTACATAACCCTTTAAGGTCCAATTATGTTCTTTTATTTTATAGGAAATTTAACCCAAGATTTTAACATCTAGATGAATCCACAATTAGACATCAATTAACCCTATCATGTTACCATAAAAGATCATTTAATCCTACAATATACAACTTAATTTCATTACCTTCAGATTCAACTAGATTCTTTATTATTATAGTTAATTATTACCATGCATCAATCACCTTTTTCACATCAAATCCCTTTTCGTACTCGAAACACATAATAAATAAGAATTTCATATAAGAAATCAACAAGTTTAACTTTCAGTTCTACTTAAATATTCTTCATGGTTATCCACCCCAACTTTGTATATGTAGGCCTAAACATGCTTCTCCCTTCAATTATATATCATGAAACATAAATAAAACCTCGGTATTTTGCTCACTAATCCATACTCTAACATATGAGTTAAGAGGTTATCAAAACAACCATGAATTCATGATCCTTGATTTAGAGCTAGAGTTGATGGCACAATCTATAGAGATTTTGGCAGAGGACGTTCGTTGGTACGATCTTTCACTCTATTATTTTTTAGGCAGATAAAATTCATGATCCTTGATTTAAAGCCAGAGTTGATGGCACAATCTATAAGATTTTGGCAGAGGACGTTCTTTGGTACGATCTTTTACTCTATTATTTTTTAGGCAGATAAAGTCGGAAAGAGCCTGAGGAATAGTTTTACAACAAAACCTTTATTTATACAAATTAGAACCAGAAAGATTAAGAATGTGAAGTCACTTCCCTAACTACCTCTATTATAACACTCTGGCATGCCTTATGGATATTACTGGTGATGGAATACAAAAGGGAGAAATGTGGGCTAAGTTAACAGAGGTGAATATTAGTACGTACTTCACTCATAACGACTAAATTTGGTTCAATTTGGCCTGTAGGAGGATCTATCCTTCTAATAACCTTACAGGTATTACCCAATAATGGGCAAGGGTAGTGTTTTGTGTTGTGTATTAGATATTGCTAAATGTGAGAAAGGTGATTCCAAGGACATTCTCTTACCTTCACTAATCACGGATTTGTGCACAAACTTCAATGTTCGAGAGGAAAAGAGGGTTTTTGGGATGCTTGTGATAAGTCCTTTGACCCTTTCTAAGTAAAAAAACAAACCAGGAAAGAGAAGTATGAATAAGAAAAGAAAGACCAGGGGAAAAGGAAAGGGCAGTAGTACACATAAGAATGCAGGGAAATCTGCTACCCTACATAGGATATAGGTTAAATAGAACTATTAGACTATGACTAAGGGTTGATGAGAAGTCAAGATCCGACTTAGTGTCCACTAGTGCTGGTACCTCCAGACTATAAAGATCATCTGCCCATCTTAATGATTCCCACGTGCGACTCTAAGTGGATCTAGTAGAGGAGAAGAGATTGAGAGATTCCAAGGACAATACCTAGTTTGAAAATGGAAAGGTTTGAGCGACTTATTTAAGACACTAGGTCATAAGAAGAAGGTTATAGTATTAAAGGTGACAATGTTTATTAGCTCTCCTTCCTCAACGACATAGATAATGAGGAACTGGAGGAGGCTAGCATTAGAGAGGATAAGGCTTTCAACTAGGATGAATTAGTACTACTACCTATTCCCCCTCCACTTACTCCTCATATGCCCTACTTTCATGATGATGTTTGTTGATAATAGTACTTTGATGTGTTATTGGTTTTTTTGATATCCCTTTTAAGGATTTTGGATCCCTTTTTTGTTTCCCATTTAATTTGGATGTTGTTTTTTATGCCATGATGATATTCTGGGATGGTACTAGCCTTAATTGTAAGCATTTTATTTATTACATATTGTCTATTTTCATGGAACTTACTCTGTTTATCATGTTTTAACATTTCCAAAATAGGGGGAAATAAAATAGATTCACTTCTTAGTGGACCAACAGTCCCTTACCCGCTACAATAGTGTCCTTGTAGTGAGCAAGGACTTTTTATGGCAGTATCCTAACTTAGATGTGATTGGTTATGAAAACCATAGGCTTATCTAGTGATCCTATTATAGTTGTACTTGTATCGCTACGACAACTTAACGAAAACTCAAATTTAATTTTTTTCCTTCTAGGGATCCAAAAGATCTACAGAATTACTATGTGAAGTCACTGAGAAAAATTCACCATGGCTTTAATTTATTTCTTTATTATCAGTTTCAGAAACATAATAGACAAACCATAACATCATTTTTATTATATTAATTTACAATATTTCATCCTTCACTCCTATTAACACCAGATATCAAGAATCAATTAATACATATCAATTAAGTACTTCATCATAGAAAAGAGTTATATGGCCCCATTAAAATTAGAACAATTAAAACTTAAGTGATGCAGGAACATTACAACATCGAACAGCAAACAACCAACTAAGCACTTTTATATCCATACACTTTTACATAATTACAACAATCATTAACTCTTATTAACAAATACATTTTTGAACTACCTATGTTTCATTGCGAACTCACTAAGATACCAATTGGAATCAACTAAGTTTCAATTAAGCATTATTGAGATACTAATAGGGATCATCTAGATACTAATTGGATCAAACACAGTAGTCAAACGAGTAGGATGGTACGATAGAGAAGAAAGGGGAATGATTCTAAATTCTGTATAACTTTTTAAGGATCTGACATGAACCTCAACACGTCAATCTATGAAACTCTACTCCACATTGCTCTTGTTCTTATGAGGCTGGTAAACTAAACCTCTGAAACTAACTATCATGACCTAACTAAAAATTGTTCATGCACCTTACTATAACTAGATAAGATAACTCTTACTACCCAATCTAATATTAAATAATAAAATTCTTTTGATAAGACTAATTATGGCCAACTAAATAAACCTTTATTACAAATGCTAGCAGTTTTCTTGAGAAACTTTACAAGACCTAACACAAAATACAATTAACTCCCCAAGACCCAGTTTGGACATGTACAAGAGTATCCTACTACAAAATAAAGACAGAAAATAAAAAACACAACATCTGCCAGAAATGAAGGGCATAGGTTGATGTTGATTACTCATCATCCCATATAGTAACTTAAATCTTACATGGACCATGTTTATATCCCAAAAATATATATCAAGATTAGGGTCAGCACCAAACACATGTACTGATAGGCATTATCGGTCGATTAGGGTTAGTCCACGAAATATAAAATAGGATGAAAAAGATAAACATGGCATCTTAGTAATTATATATAACTCGTTTTACCATTATCACTAAAAAAATTTAGCTTCATATATCGGACTACTTCCTCATGCTCAACCATTAAGGTCATTGAACACTAGAATTTACTAGCCCAATCGACAAAACTTTCAAATATCATGATTGCAACACTAGCTCCATCATAGTCATACCCTTACTTACATTACTACTTTCATTAACCATGTACCAACAGGATCATCCCAGAAATCACAAATAGGTCACGTGAGACAGGCTAATAGTTAAATACCCATTAATAGTTATAATAGAAGCAACTTATAAATTAAGTGACAAATCTCTAACAAGTATTATCATTCAACACTATGCCAGGCTCACATATCAAGTTAATAAAGAAATAAAATGCATAGCACGAAATCTCACTATCTAAAGTGATTTCACCAACAATATTAATTAAGCAAAAGTACAAAAGAAATACCAAGCATCAAAATGTCAGAAAATCAACAAGTGAACTTAAGCCACTTGAATATTTCATTTAGGACTTTTTAATTAGACTTTATTATTATTTTCTTTTTTCATCACTTTCTTTTCTGACAGTTAGTATGTATACACATGATAGGGTACTTTTTCTAGCCAACTAGTCATGACCTATAGGGGCCACATCAGGGTCCATGTACCATAACAACACTACACCAAATCCTATAAATCAACAATGACCGAAATTTCCATCGAACCATTGCTATCATTTGTCAAAACCATTTTCCATCGGCCTAACATAATAATCACATAATCAATGTTATTTCTTTCATATCTTTAATCATTCAAACTATCAAAGCTTGAGAGTAACAAGGACTCTTATCATTTCATTTTCTTTTATAAGTTTGATCAACTTTCTTCATCAACTCAACCAATACAAACTATCAATCAATGAGTCATATCAATAATTCAACCACAAAATTTATTAATTAAATACAAAATAGCTATGTTCAGCTACCAACCACAAATTATTAATCAAGCTTTACATATCATTAATAAGAGTCTAAACTACCATTAGTTTCCCCAGGAAAAACAATTTAATCTTAATATTCTAACTCTATGTTTTGATAGTAACCCTACTAAGGGCTTTCATCAACACACCCGAACTAGACCATTTTCATATTTATCATTGTTAAACTTACATATAAATCAACACTGTCAAATATTCAGGGTTCATCTATCCCTTATCTTCCCCCCGTATTTAAGCTATGAATCCATACTCCTCTACCATTAGTCTCTAGGTACACAACCCACTAAGGTCCAATTATATTCTTTTTAAGGATATGGAATTCAACTCGAGATCCCAACATCTGTATTAATCCCTAATTAATCTATAATTGAACACACCATTCTACCATGCAAGATTATATAATTTCAACCACATACAACTAAAATTCAATACCTTCTTGTTCGACTAGATTCTTCATTAATACAGTTAACTATTACCATGTATAAATCACATTGTTCACAAAAATCTCCTTTTGGGCACATAATACATAATATCAACAAGATATTCATACAAGAGATCAATAAATTCAACGTTAATGTGCAGTGGCTCTCGGAGTCATTTTTTGTGTTTCCCTAATCACTCTATGCTTTTGAGAGTAGTATAGAATTACCAGACTTCTTACCTTGAATTCTTGCCATTTGAGACTTCTCCGGTCTCAACTTAGCTCATGCGACCTTGTATTGCATTTTTGTTACTTTCATAGAGTCCAAAATATGGAGTATGTAAAGTTTTTTTTATATGGAGTGTTG
>JBDJHY010215631.1:0-20889 GCA_039654485.1 Withania somnifera | reverse complement strand
TAGTCTTTTCCTTATTTAGTTTAGTCTAGTTTATATAAATACTCTTTGTATTGCTTTAGGGTTTAAGGCTTCTCATTCTACTATTAGCCTCCATCCTTTTGTATCCCTTTTTTCTATCTCTCTTTTCAATCAATGATATTTGCATTCTTACGTTAATGTTATCAAACATATCCCAACCAAGCACATATATATACTTATGCAAGTAAATAACATCACTTGATAAATTATTAACCATATTGAATTTTAAATTTTTGATGTAATTAGATATATGAAAATTATATAAAAGCCAAACGTTTAATGCGCAAGAGTAAACTCATATTTAAAAGAGATGTCTGCTTTGAGGATCCTAATCACCATGTATTGGTATTCTTCCTTTTGGACGATTTATTTTCAAATCTTTATTTCCATGTTCAGAAATATTAAAGACACATTATATTAATGATACGGCTTGCAGGTGGCCACGAAAACTTCAAATAACTAAAGCCATTAGTTTCCCTCTAGGTGGTGTTAATTCTTTTACTAGTATAAGGTTAGACACTTTTATATATTTATGTTAACACTAGCATTTTCTCGATACTTTGCACTGGTGTTCATTGTGTCTTTGTCCATATTTCCCATTCTCTTTCCTATTCTTGGGACCCAAGAAGAGGAAAGATGGGACATGAATTTCATATAAAAACTTTATTACTTGGGCCTCTCATTAATTAGTCTACTATAATTGTGTTTCGCGGCAAAACGACTGGTTAATATGACATAGCTTCATTTCAACCAAAAAAATAAATAACGAATATGATTTAAATTTTCATAAATTGAAAAATGATATTTAATTTGTGTTAGGTATGGAGGATAAATTATTAATTTTAGAAAAAACAGAGATTTTATATTTGATTGGTAAAAGTATTTTATTCAAGAATAAATTCCCTCAAAAGTTTGTATTTTTTTCTATTATTAGTTAATGATTGACAAAATAAGTTCCATAGTAGCATATTTCATGCTAATTGTCTCCTCTATAGCCAAACACTCAATCCCCCACCCAGGTCACTCTCATTAATCACCCTTACCATTTACTCCCATTCCCACCACAATGATGGTCTAAATGATAAATTAATATTTTTTGATAAAATATTAATTTTTCTGACCTATTAAACTCTATGTTGGAAGAACAATTTAAAGTCGGAGTAAAAAATAATTTTTTTCAAACTATTATATTTATTCAAATGATGTTCAAATAAAATATTTAGTATGAATACTATAAGAATAGCTTTTCTAGTTCTTATTAAACTAGGATTTACACAATTTTAAATATGGAGATGGTTAGCTGCTTTCAAATACTAGAGAAAAAACAGAGGGCTGTAGAGATAATTTAAAATTTTGGGAATAAAATAAGCAGAGAAGTAATAGGATATTGTAGAGATAATTTAAGATTTATTGTAATGGTCCTCGAAACCATTTTTTATTATTCCAGCGATTTCTTTTGCGTTTAGGGAATTCATGTAACTACCCATGTCATTCGTGACTTGTTGGGTTCAGTAGGTTGGTTTCCTGACATTTTTACAGTTTAAATTCCTTTAAAAAATTTGTATCGCCGAGACATACTCAACTTATATGATCCTAAGTGTCCTTCCCGTTGATTTTGTTGAGTCTTGAATATCTATATAAAGATCTTATATATGGATCATCGAAATGGGATTCTATTTCAATTCAGATACTAGTTTATTTAGACTGAGACTGTCTGGGTGCAAAAGCATCGCGATCGCGTGTCCTTGGCCACAATCGCTAGTGCAGGCCCCTTATGAATTGCGATCGCGTGGAGGTGCACCGCAATCGTGTAGGTCAGGCTCAGTATTCATTGCAATGGTATGGCAATGAGGCGCGATAACATAGGATAAGGGGACCAGGGGTCGTGATCACATGGCAGTGAGTCGTGATCGTGTAGACACCCTAGCAGGACCATATAAAGTTTTCCTTTAAATTTTTTTAGAAAAAGTTTTAAGAATTCTCTCAATTTCCTCCTTATTATGAGGATGGTACTAGTATATTAAAGAGGTTGGGTCGAGTTTTACTCCGTGGAATCATATCTCGATGTTTTGACGATCATTTATACCAAATAATTCTTCGTTTTCGCTATTATTATAAAGTTCCATGTAACATAAATTTTCCAAGGCTTATATCTTCAATTCATGTCGTTAGTTTGATCCCTATATTATACAATATGATGTATGAGCTGTGCTCTACATGTTGATATAAGTTTTTTAGTTTTTAGAGCTATTAGGGTTTTTAGAAAAATAATTAGTTTGTATTTCGACCCCACTATTATATGGAAATATGAGTCTTATTCCACTCATCTAGACTCGTGGAATATGTTTTTTCTAGATTCATGCGGTGTTGAGCTTGTTCATGATTATCCACATATTCCAGCATAACTTTCGAGCTATTTTTCATCACCAACTCGAGGCTGGGATTACTAGTCATGTCCCGATATACTTATTCTTCTGGCATATGGCCTATTTAGCTAGTTTGTATCTTGGTTACTTACCCTAGGGATTCACTTCCCTACTCACATGTCTCATAACGAATTTGGAATATAGTATGGTTAGGGGAGGAGTATAACTTTTAGTGCATATTATTTATACGCTGACACTGGAATGTACACTTGTTTAGAGGGGATTATGCTAGTGGTTACAGTTTAGTAGTTATTCCATGATTTAAGTTGGTGGCTTTAGAGACAATCTAGATAGGCTAATTATTCTTTGTTTTATCTGAGATATTGTGTATGATTAGGGCGTGTGTGGCCCTTATTGCCATGGATAAATAGATGAGGCTTTGCTGGGTAGTTAGAAGCTCTATGTGATGACATTGCTTTGCTAGATAATAGAAGTCATATGTGTTCTACCTAAATAAATACAATTTTTCTGGATAGTTAGCAGCCATGTGTGATGATCCTGCGACCTAGCCTGATTCGAGCCTGTGAATGAGTTGTATTAGACTGATCTATGATAGCTTTATATTTTCCCCTATAACTATTTGTACTTTTCCCTTAGCGGTCACCCTCTAGGAAGTTTTGGTACCTTTGGCACGATCTCTCATGGCTTAGGACCATAGTTAGTATAGGAAAGCATGTACCTTGTGACTAGGGCTTGGAAACCATCCTATGGATTCCAGTTAGCATAATTATACAAGCTTTGCCTATTGATTGGTTCTGTGTAGAGAGTATGTATTAAACGTTTTAAAAGATAACTTTATTTTGACAGAGTAATAACCAAAAACTAAATTCATATATACTTATATCTTCCACTACTTCGCTTATGAGTAGTATGGAGTTATTTTTTCACACCATCTGGGTCTAATTCTCACTATTACTATTATTTCTGGATATTGCCTACATGGAAAAAGTGGGGTCTTACCGAGATTCGAATATTGCCTACATGGATGGACTTGAGTTTCCACTGAGATATGATATACTAGTTGAGCTTGAGTTTGGCACTCTAGCCTCATTACTATTCCATTGGTGGGTTTGTTATGGGTTTTGAATACGGGTTTGAGTCCCTTGATAGGCCCTTCGGAACTGGGTATCTATGCATAGGTCATGATCCTAGGGGAGGGGTATTTGGGAAAGTAGTGGAATACGGTTCGAGTCCTCGATGGGTCCCTCTTGGTTCAGGTGTATCCTAGAGATGGAGCATGCCAACACTTATTTACTTTGTTCGAGTCCTCCCTT
Organism: Withania somnifera; assembly: GCA_039654485.1. Taxonomy (NCBI): domain Eukaryota; kingdom Viridiplantae; phylum Streptophyta; class Magnoliopsida; order Solanales; family Solanaceae; genus Withania; species Withania somnifera. Next base: position 17,171 of record JBDJHY010215631.1, on the reverse strand, counting down.
GTTCCTTTTTAGTTCTGGAGTATTACACCGAGGGAGCATGTCGACACTTATTTACTTTTCCAGCACCCTTTTGCAGTGCATCCGTACATCGTCATTTGTACCCTTTAGGACTTACGGGGGGAGTACCTGTCGGGTTATTTGTTTCCTTTTTATACCTACCGGTAGAATGGGATGCCAATCGTTTTTTTTTCCTAGTGCACTTGTTTGTTCCTTTCTATTTCTGGTAGGTACTAATTGTGCACTTGTTTTATTTATTATTATCTTATCTTGTTGATGGTTTGGTAGTATTTTATTGGTACTTCCTTGTGCTCATTACATTGGATCTCCAGGTACGTGTTGCTTTTTGTATTTATTTTCTTATGGCCCATGTTTTGTGGGTGGTACCCTAATAGTGAGTTTCTTTCATCCTTTTTAGTTTATACTGCATACACTGATAGTTTATCCTCCATCACACTTACTAGCTACGTTTGCAGGTGCCCATTGTATGTAGTACGTTTTGTGCATCCACCTTATTTATTATCATTCTTTACCTTTCTTATGATTAATTTTTCTCGATCGGCCTATGATACCTATTGGGTACCCGTTGTGTTGGTACTCATGCTATATTTCTGCATCTTTTTGTGATGTAGGTTTTAATACGAGTCATTACAGAAAAAATCATGTGATCTTGTTTGGTGTTTTTTCAGGAGATACATTGAATAGTTGACGTTTATACTAGTCGGTCCTCCTTATGTCTCTACAACTGTTCTTCTTTGATTTATGATAGCTATTTTATAGTTTTTCCCCGTTATGGGTTGTATGTTTTACCTTTGTATATGTAGATGCTCTATAGCCACGATACAAGGTTTTGGGAAGTCATGTTCAGTTATGTATTTTTCTATTTTTCTTCTATTTCTTCTCTTTATATTTATTCTCTAGCAGAGGTCTTGGACCATTTGGGACTATGCATTATTGTTTGACAAGAAGACTATACGTACCCTACATGACATGCTACAATATATGGAAGGATGTAAGATTTATTTAGAGAATCAGTTAGGATGCTTTGTATGATGACAAAGAACTTTGAAGTAGAAGGACATATGCTTCGAAAGATCTTCAGATAGTTGGAGGCCCTTGAAGAGGCTTTCCATCGGGCCTACGGGGCCGGTGGTCAGGAAGTCTACTGTACGAGAGGGATGGGTGTGATCCATATTGGGATCTAAGGGATAAACACCCTGGGGGTTTCTTTATATGTGGAGAGTTGGATATTAGTCCATGGAGTGCCCTTTCTCGGGGCTCCTTTGTCACAGTACCCTGGGCAGAGTAGCTAGAGTTTGGGTTCGGCCGTTTGGTTTCCCTTTAATATTTTACAAGGATTCCAGCAATACTCGATATATGAGTGAGCATATGTAGAGAAAGACTTTAGAAGAATATCTAGCTGGCTGAGTCCATCCAGCTTGTTCAGATTTTTTTTGTAGTCAGTGGATAGAGACCCGAATACTCGAAATAGTTAGTCTATCGGGGTGCATCTTCCGGTTCGTAGGACTGTAATGGCCAGAGTAGTTCAGTTGTCGTCCAAATCAGAGCAGGATTGGGTTGTTATATGTGTGGTGAGCTAGGCCGTTTGGCTACAGGAGGATTATGACGTCTGGCCATACAGTCGACAGTTATTGCAACCTCACCATAGCAATAATTAGAATCAATGGTGATAGTACCAGTTCTTCTATGCTTGCAGAGGGATTGATAATTAGCCCATGGAGTGCCCCAGTGGTGTATGCATTAGTTATTCTGGTTAGAAGAAGCTTTCAACGGTTCGCTGTCTTTTGATTTGTGGCCTTGGAAAAGGTTGTTTCTGATGAGCTTTTTTTAAGCTTTACATATGACACAGTTTTATTTTACTCCCTACCTAGTTGGATTATGTTAATTTTAGCGTAACTCTAACTTAATTATTTCTTGATATATATTTCTATCTTGAGTGAACTTATCCTTGTTTATTTTTTATCATGGTCTAGGTTTAGGCCTTACCTTTAGCCTTTGATATTGTAGCCCTCTTTTATGTAATTGTTCGATTGGTGAGATGAGTCTTTTCTATTCGCTTTGGGGGGTGGATGCACTTCCTTGTTAGGCTGTAGTCGAGTGGTTGAAGGGATGATTCTCCTTTTTTAGATTGGACTTATTATATTCCATCTAGATTTGAGCACCCTTACCTTGTCCTAACTTAATGGATTATATTTTTCGTAGGGTCCTTATGTTTTCAGTAGTGAGGAGGAAAATTTTTAGTGGTTGATCCTAGAGAGGGATTTGAGTTGTTTAGATAGCTTATCCTGTAGATGTTGTGATATAGAGGAGTTGTCCCTTCTGTTGTTAGGTGACCTCAGTGATTTTTTTCGGGCATGGGCAGCCTACCATATTGTCCTAGATATGGGAGTGTTATATTTTTACTATACCTTAGTCATGATCTGTATATTTTGGTAGGTTGATAGGGATCATTAGGACCATGCTGATTGAGATTTTTCATACGTACAGGTCAGGCAGCTAGTCCCTTGGGGGGGTGCTTATTAGCATTGCATGTATGTAATTTCTTCATTTTTGAGGGCAAATTCCCTGTTATCTTTATGCTGATCTTGCCCGACTGCGAGCTGTTCAGTAGCTCTAGATTATGTCCCACTTTAGCCGTGACATCCATCGGTTGGTTATAGACAACTAGAGTGAGATGTAAATCACTTGCTTTTTCTATTCGTTTTCTTAGGTTCTAAATTAATCGCCAGAGATTTATCCTTATTCTCCACCCAGGTTAGGTTTAAATGGGGGTTGGTTATTATCTCTTGGGTTCCCTAGGTTGTGGTTGATCTTTGTACCCATAGAAATGTAACAATTCTAGTAGGAGGTTGTTATCCTTATTGGTGGATCGAGGTTGTGGTATCCTAGAGGATTTTGTATGCTCAATCATGTTATTTATTTTCAGTCTTAGTCCGTTTGTATGACTGTCCAGGTTCTATCCTCGTAAGTGGTTATTGATATGGTTTCTATTGTGATTTCCTATGTTTGGACCAGTGATCGGTTTATGCCAAGTTGCGATCCAGTTACATGATTGTGTTCTCTATATAAAAGATGGGATGCTTCCAGCTTCTGAGTTAGGGAAACCTAAGATTTAAAGTTGAGAGTAGTTGGAGTTCATCCATGTTTGTGGTTTGGGATGATAAGCGATTTCGTGTATTTAGCTTCTGGATGACCTGATGACTTGGTTTGTTATACTATGTTTATTATCAAACGACATCTAAGCTTGCAATCGTGATTTAAGGTTACTATCAGTGTGTGGGTAGTATGACAGAGTGCCTTGAGGTGATCATCCCTTGAGTTCTACATATCTTATCTATTTGGTTCTTAGTCGATTCTATATTTGTAGGTTAATTTGGTTTATTAGGGTTCAAATAGTTACCTTGGTTTTATTTCTGAGATGAAAGTCGGGTTAGCCTTAGAGAAAAGGTCAACTGTCATTTTTGCTTCAGATGTTATTGGTTCAACGGAAGGTATAGGTTGCATTTTTGTAAAGCTGATAGGTTGTATTATTGGGATCTCTCCTATAGGGTTTTGTTAGTTTCTAACAGTACTTCGCAGATAGGCATTGGTACCTGCAGTTACAGAGTTAATGATTTGATCCAAGACATTCTTCTCGAGGCCCACTGTACTTGATACTCCATACCCCTGGTGATACCACTCTATTACAACCCAAAAATCAGATCGTGATGGAACCTATGGTACAACCAGTAGGCCGGCCCAACCCCTTGGCATGGAGTTACAAGAAATGGGTCGATAATAGCTAACCCACAAAAAATAAAGTAGTAAGAAAGAAGATGTAAGAAATACATTATGACATACATATATAAAAAAACCTCCTAGGACTAGTGACTGTGACAAAATGGAGCTAACTATACCAGACTAACCCAAAGATAATATACAATTGCTCCAACAGGAAGTAAATTCAATACCAGACTTCCTTGAATAGGACAATTCCCTACCCTACATAGTTGGAGAGCAGGATCAGCCCGAACACTAGGAGCTCACCTTGATCTCTGAAATCAACAACACATATATTCTGAACGATATCACCTGTGACGACCAATGCTAGTATCTCTACCATGAAAATAGTACAAATTTTTTTGCATAGGTACCAATAATATAGGGCACCCAGTGGGCATCACAGGCTGACCGGCTCAATTAAATACAAGTAAGAATAGGGAGTAAGTAAAGCATGTCAAAAGAAAACATGTAAAAATAGTATTGGAAAATAAGAAAAAACAAAATGGAAATCAACCAAGAATAACTACTACAAGTCACAAGCCCACAAAAGCATACCTGATATCCATCTCGACTAAGCCGGTACATAGAATAGGTACATAGGGGAAAACAAGAACAAAAGAAGAAAGGAAAAGAAATTGACAGGAAAACTCCAAGTGGCACCCCCAATCCTACCACCGGATACATACAGAAAAGAAAGACATATAAAAGATACTTGATGCCCCATCCTATCTGTAGGCACAAACAGGGATACAAAACCAAGAATGACGTACCTCGTCAGTCTGCAAGGCACAAACAAGCAAGAAAGGATAATGGAAGGGGGTAGAACTATACTAACGCACTCACAAGGCCCTGCCTACCAAGAGCCCTGCTATTGAGGTCTGTGCCTCCTTAGTACCAGCAGAGGGTTCATGCCCCATTAGTATAATTCAGTGAGGTCCGGGCCCCATTAGTGCCAATCAATAGAGTCCCAGACCCTTAGTGCCAAACCATAGGGTACCCGACCCTTAGTGCCAACTAATAGAGTCCCCGAACCTTAGTGCCAATCAATACAAAAATATGACCCCGTAGCATACATAATATAAGGAAAACCAGGTTTTGGTTATATCATTATGAAAATAGCTCATACCATCTCGTGGTCACTGCAAGACAAGACATAAGACCCTTCTTTTAGTGTTAATTCATAAAACTACCTTTTTATTAGCCTTTACCCCCTCCTCTAGAAGTAAATCACACAACTTTCCCGCCCGATCAACCTTACCATGATGTGCATGCTCCTAGAAAAAACAAAAGGAAAATAGAAAGGGGCAGACAGAGCCTAGGAAAGGAAAGAAGCCAACAACTAAGAACACATCGCACCCGAACAACTATCAATAACAAAACACCAAGGCTAATGCCATGCAGTTACCCTAGGAAGACAGAGAACATTAAACACAGTCTACACTAACAACGAGCCCCCCACGGGCCCATATAGCGTAATGAAGCACATAAAAATAGAAAAAGGTATACCGACTACTTATGAAGCCCATTAACTGCTGGAACCCAAACCCAATAAGAATTTAATATCAACCCAGTCTATTAGGTAAGGAAAACTAGACTACCTAGAGGCCAGCAAAAAGCTCCCATAAGTCATGTGCACAGCTCGAACAACCTCAGGAATGTCGAAATATCCATAACTAACAGAAACACAATCAAAAGGTCAAGAGAGGAATTTTAAGACCCATATTGCACAATACATAGTGGGTTGAAAATCAGGTCAAAAATAGGCCCGAAGGACCTGCACCTCAAAAAAATAAACTAATTATACCAGCACGAAGACCTTAGCTCAAGGGAAGCTAGTTTGAATTTGAACTCAATTAGACCATCGGAAGGTCCTCAATTGGCTAATACAAATAATGCAACAAGGGTGAAAAACATTTTAGGAAGAGTCTAGAAAATTGAGGTGCAAAACTCACCCAAAACAAAGAGGAAATCATAGGAGAAGTTTATTCACCAGTCGAACTCCATACCACCATGCTAATCTACAAGAATTCACCATAATTTGGTAATGGATAAAGAACCCACATTATAGCTTCTCACAAGATTGAAAAGGAGGGAAGAGAGAGGAAAAATTACAAAAATAAAAAACAACATGCCAAGAAGCGATCCCCGACTAAGCACAAAAAATATCCACCAATTTCATCTTGAATCGCATGAGAAACGACCAAGGAGAGGAGAGAATTAGAAAGAAAGACGAAGATGAAATGAGTTTACTAATGCTGGAAATATAATTTAAAGAAATAAAGTGACTGATTTTTTGATAAAAAGTACCAATAAATTGGTACCCTGTCATTCCATAAGGCTTAGCAGGCCATTGATTTATAGGTCAAAGGTACCGATAAATCATTCCCTCTAAAGGAATTTCCCTGTAGGTTACCATTATTAGTTAAATGTACCGACAAATTGGCACCCCTTAAAAAAACACCCTAGTAGGTATCCAATTTATTTGCACCTACCAATTTAATGGAACAAGACTGATTTATCGGTCTGCAACAGCACTAGAAAAATAATTATTTCCCAAACTTCAAACAAGGGGCTTAGAAAGAAAACGGAGTCCAATTTTACAAAAAAAAAAAAATATGCATACAATATGGAAACGATATTTTAGATCTGATGGAATTATCAAAACGGCCAGTGGAAGTCATTTAGGCAAATAAAGCCCCCAACCACAATGGAACCAAAACAAACAAAAACTATTTATGCTACCAAGGAACCTAAAATGACATCAGTCATATCGAGAAGAGAACCAACAATCCTACCAACCCAAAATCACCATTTCAAAAGTAATGGAGCATCATAATACTATTCCAACACTCTAATCACCATGCACATACTCCATGCCAATTCTCGAATCTTAATGAATTGAATTTACACAAAATAGCTCAAAGTCAACACGAAAACCCCAGTAAACGAACTACAGGTCGCTCTAGGCCTAAGTATGCCTGAGTTAACGAAATTGTTGAAATTTGATTCTGAGCACATTTACTAAGAGTTGACTCTCAATTTACACTGTTAAAACTAAAACTTCAAAAAAGTAAAGCTAAGATAACAGGCAACTGAGGTGCCAGGGCACCGAGCTACCGGTTCTAGCAAGTTATAAATTATATAGGAAAACTGCCAGACGTCTCTAAAAAAAGATAAAGGTAGAAAGAAATAAAATGACCAAACGGATCATTACAATATCCACCGCTAAATAATACTTTCATCCTTGAAAGTTAGAGAAGGGTTAGTACCTAAAGAATCAAACTAATTAGGGAGTATTGGTATCGCACACCCCTTACCATATCTTAGGTAACCCAACAAAAATAGACAATGGGTGTCCAGGATATCTTCGCCACATCTAACCTGCACTTTCCAAAGAAGACCACTATCTACCTCTCAGGACAACCCACATACAACTAAACCAACTTACTCTAACATACCCCAAAAATAGGTCACAACTAAATATCAAGGAAAAACCATGCTGGTAGGACAAAAAAAACAGACCAGAAACCCCTACCCTGCTGAAACACTCCATAGTATCAATGTTGCTACCACCCTAACAAGAAACCAGAAACCACAACTTCCAAACCACCCAGTTTCTATTACTGAGGACAGTGATGACCGATTCACTTCTTGATCTACTGAGGATAGTACATTGTTGATTTTCTATCAACAATCTGACAACTAATGCAAAATGAGTATTTATACACCTCATGATTTATCGTTATCTTGTGTACTCGATCATGGTAATATTTGAGGTTGACATTTATCCTTTCTATAGCTTCCTTTAATAACAGTTGCAATTTGAGTGTTCAGATAATATCATTTGGGGTTTTGTTTCCTAATTCTTAACTACCAGCAAGTAAGGTTCAAGGACCACAGTCTAGGTGGTGTGTTGCAACAATAACAAATTATAATTGATTTTATTTATGGACCCCCTCATATGGTAATAATTGTACAAGGATCATCATGTATTGAATATCCAAATTCCCTCACTCTCCACCGATTTTATCTTCTTAGAGGTGCTGAGAGATTTGTTGTCTAGTATGTTAGGGAGATTATTCACCTGCATGGAGTGCCAATTTCTATCATATCGGACTAAGGTACGTGATTTTTTCACAGTTCTTTAAGACTATACAACGTGAGATGTGTACAGAGGTAGATTTGAGTATGACTTTTCACCCATAGATAGGTTGGTAGTCTAACTGGTCTATCATGATACTCTAGGTTGTTTCTAGGGTTCAGTTTTGATTGCAGTCATAGGTTAGATAAGCATTTATCTTTGAATAGTTCTCATATGGAAACATTTGTCATTTCAGCATTTAGAAGGTACCATTCGAGGCTTGGTACGATATCATTACAGATAACTAATTGGTGAGTAAAATAATGACGAGATTCAACCTCAGGCTTCTGATTTGATTCGTGATACTTCAAAGAGAGTCATACCTACTTAGAAGCCAGAAAATATGATGTGACGGTATGTATGTCATATTTTACACGTAAAATCCCAAAGATAAAGCATGTTCTTGAGTAATAATAGTGTTTTTAAATGTTTTTTATTGAGTATTTACATTGTTAAGCCAGTATATGAAAACATGTAGCAAATACACTGAAAAGGGTAGTTTTTACTGAATAATGAGATGACTAGCCTGCACGCAGGTGAAATGTCTAACCCAATCACCTAATGAAAATCTCACTGGATAAAGACCAAGAAACAGGCAGCCCAACAGACATCTCATTTGATGGGAGACGGTTTGCTCAACAACATGCCGTCGAATGGAAAACTCACTAGATAAAGATCCAAAAGGAGGCAGCCTAGAGATGTCTCGTCTACTTTTAGACAGTTCTCCCAACTGGCACCACCTAATAAAAACTCACTGGATAAAGGAGGTGTTAGATGGATGACCTTATTGTTTGTCTATCACTAGGAAATTCGCCTTAAGTTCTGTCCAACCTAACAAAAGCCCAACCCAAGTTTCTATTGCAGTTACACCCATGCTGTAAAAATAGAACAGTTAGCATAGTTTTTGAGAGACAAGCACTTACAATTACAGAATTCAATACTACAATACTTTTTTTACAAAATTATTTTTGGAGACTTGAGAATCTAGGGTAATACCCTTATTCTTCGAAGAATACCAGTGTTGAGTTCTTTTAATTATTATTCTACAATCAGTTGAACATTTACATCTATTGTATGTTACTCATTATGTTACGGTTTCTCTGTTGTAGTATGATATTAATTGTGGGCTAAACCCCTACACTAGGATCCATGGGTTAAAGAAAATTAGGTTTGTAATTTACATGAGTTGTTGCATCTATTCCATGGTATGAACATAATCTCTACGTAATAAAAGACTTTTAGTGATTGGAAACACTAGAATACACCTCGGTTTAACTAGCACTAACCATGTGGATAAAACTAGGAGTTCATATTATGCTAAGAAATTCGAGGCGTTAACCCTCATCTAACAATTACTTCTGTAACTAAAGTAATCATCTTGAGTTATTATGATAAATGCAATGCACTTGTTCACAACACTAACCTAGTGTAAAGGAGGTTTACTTAGGATCATAAGTTGGAAAACACTTGAGTCAATAGCATTTTATTTGTAAGTAATTCTACGTATAGGAAGCTCTATGAAACTGTGTAAAAATTACAATCCAAAGTGTGGTGAAACCCTAGTGAACATGAACCTAGGTTTATAATACACTTGATTCAACCACAATAACGAATATTGCAAGAAGGAAAATCCCCCTTTATGCTTTCCGTTGATTGCTAGAAACAATCACTAATTGTTAGATACTATTGCTGGGTATATATCCGACTCCATATTCCCTATGGGGTCAACCCCAACCTTAGTTGGGTTCTATAATTGACAAATGACCGCTTATGCTTCGAAAGGAAGTGTAGGTTGGGCATTATCAAATTTTTGCATCACAGCCGGGATGGTGTTTAGGGAAGTCTAAATATAGAAACTGCAGTTAGGTTTATTTCTAGGTTTCATGTTTCTATTATTTTTTGTAAACTTTAGTAGAGTTCATGCCCTACACTCGAAGTCAAGAAGCACCTCTGCATACTATGAAGGGTCGATTCCGAGAAATAGATGTAGCAGACCCAAAGTTTCACTTGAAAAACTTCACAACATCTGCAAGTTCTACAATCTACCCAGAGTGACCTAACATGCCATCAGATTGAGGCTCTTCCCACTATTATTTAGTGGGGAAGCTACTATGTGGCTCGATGATTTACCTCCCAATTCTATTGTAATTTAGGAAAAACTGAAAGAGGCTTTCCTAGAAAAGTTCCTTCCTAGTCTAAAATGCTGGTACTACGGGATGAGATAACCAACTTCAGGTAGAGGCCTAATGAAACTCTTCATGGGGATGGTTGAGATTTAACAAGAATATCATGTAATTCCCCACCCATGGACTTAGAGATAACTATCTAAAGGAAATATTCTATCGTGAGCTGAACGCTTTTTTAAAAATGACTGTGGATTTAATTAATGGTAGTTCCTATATGTTGCGCACCTATGCTCATGTTTCCCAAGAGTTTGACATAGTAATAAAAGACAAAAGGGGTTTCCATACTAGAGAGTGTGAAATATCTGGTGGGGCAATAACTGATGTCATGACAGCTGAGAAACACCATAGAGAAGAGGAGAGAGACCAAGACATGGTACACTTAAAGACAGAGATTCTTCTAATGTCTAAGAAACTAGTCGGGTGACAATATGGTAGGGTCAAAGTGGTCAAGTCAGTGAGAAAGAACCTTACGGTGTAAATGATTCTGACTCAGACGAAGAGGCTAAGTACCTCAAAAGTTAAGGGGTTCAAATAGGGTACCCGAGGTTGGAACTAAAACTAAGAATACTTCAATGACAAAAAATCCTACCAAGACCATGAACATAATGGTTAGAAATATAGGAGGTGTTTAATCAAAACAAAAATAGAATTTATGTGCCGCCGGGACACCACCTGGGAGGCCAACACTATTAAAATCGAGGACTTGTTTGGAAAGGTACTACGTAAAGTTGAGTCACAAAGAAAGAGTCTTCAATCCATCAACACCAAGGTTTCAAACATTGATCAAAGGGTTGATTCTCATTCGGCTTCAATCCGACAATTGGAATTTCAGATGGGGAAGCTTTCTGCATCGCTGAATTAGCGTAGAGTTTGAACACTACCCAGTGATATCATGTAAAGTCCCAACAAGGAAAAAAGTCATAGAAATTCGAGATAACCGTCGTGTCGCGATGTTAAATCAAGTGTTATTATGAGGCAACCCAAAATTTCTATCCCTTATTAGTTTAATTTGTGTTGTTTTTTCTTTTAGTAAATTATTCGTGCATTTTTAAATATTTTGAGAGTCAATTTTATGATCACATATGCTACGAGATTTAATTCAAAAAATACGAATTTGATAGAAAAATTACCCAGTAAGACAGAACCCTGGGAGGTGCATCTAGACCAAGATGAATCACCCAAGGCCACCGTCTAACCTGAACCTCACTGGATAGGCATGGACCCCCATACGGTCGAGTAGGTAAACCATTAGTGAACAGATGATTAACCTACTTAACCGTTTAAGGCTTCAATTTAAGTAAGTGGGCCGGCTGCTTTAAAAAAGGGTACCCGACCCAACCTAAGTCGGCAAAAAGTATATTTAAGCCATGATCAATCGTTTCCCTCAACTTTTACAACAAAAGACTCCCTACATTCACACGATTGTGCCCCCCCCCCCCACTAACACACCTGCATTCTTTCATCTTCTACTTCGAGTTTCTTAGCTATAATTTACCTTGTTCTTGGTAGCCTATTTCTCACAAAAATCAGAGGATCGTACTTAGTTTTTGAAACCTAAGGCATATTTCTTATTCACGTTTTTAAGTTTTTTTAAGCTTTGCACCATTAATATTGTAAGTACCACTCTTAGAAACTCATGTACTAGCCGATTTTGATGTTGGGTGGGTAATTCTTGAGTATCAATCACCTAGTGGTGATGATATTTATTATTACACTTCTTCTCCACATTACTTGTGCTCTATAGGGTATTGTTTTTGAGAAATTAAAATGTTAAGTTGATTGTTCAGAATGCTTAGCGAAATTAATGAAACTAGGGTTGATTGGATTTTTAAAAAATAGAAGTTGGTGCCTGACCAGACATTTAGTCAGGAAACTCATCTCCTAGGAGATAAAAGGCCTGGATATATCGGCTATTTAAAACCCAACTATTTAGGACTTTTAGTTTATCTCTAGGTCATATAAAGCCTCAGACAAACTATCTCCTGACAGACAGTTCGTCAGTTCCATCATCCAAAATAGATTAGTGGTTAGGCGAATCTTCTCTCCCAAGATGGTTCACCCAATACTCTTGACTGACCGTAGTTTTTTATATATATGTGTGTTTCCACAATATGTTTTCCATCATTTGTCATCTATCCAAGTACTCATGGCTCTCAAAATACCATAACGTCGAGGAAGTAGCCAACATAGCAGTGTCACCTGGGGTTTAGTAGATGAAGAATCCAGCCCGAACAGAGGGTGAAAAGCCAACAAACTCGTCTAGCTTCCACACCATATAGACCTGAAAAAGTAGTGACTTCATCTGATGAGGAGTCCAGAGGAAAGACTAGGAGTTTTTTCTAGGCTAGTAGCAGAAGCAGCAGTGCGCAAGGCATAAACCCCACACTGGCCGAGACTCCCTTTGATTCCTTATAGGGGGGACATTTGCCAAGTGATTAAAAGAAAAAATCCCTAGTTCAGTGACGAGTCTCTATGGGCAGTATCTGGGTCTGCTAAAGTTTTTTCTCAAAGACTGTTCACTACTTCAAAAGGCCAATATCGGTGGAGCATCACGGAGGAGGTTCGACTAGTAATTGATCACTTGCTCGACTATCGAGACATAGAGAGAGTTTTCAGAAATATAGGCTGGAGTGGATAAATAAATCGTGGGGCCATTATTATCAAACCCTAGTGTGTTAATTCTATGCGAACTACAAGGACAAATTGCAGTGTATCACTCTAAGGGGAAAAAGGTTTCTGATTTTGAGGGCTTGGATACTATAAATGTTCGATGGTTATCTATCAATATCTCTATAGAGACCATCAACATATTCCTATTTGGTTAAGACCCTATTTGGTCAAGACTATATTGCTCTTGCCAACCATCCTTACTACATTTATAGGTATGCCAATAGGAAGACCCAGCGCGACTGGTTCTCTCGGGTCCTTACTGATACGAAGTTGGCTTGTTTATGCAATCCTCTCCTCCCCATCTAGACTGCATCACTTAGCTTCATTGCAAAATTCTTGTGGGCTATGGCCCAAATGCATATTATGCCAATGTGGGCGGACAAATTAACTGATGAAGATGCGGTGTTGGTCGTTTTCCTTATTTCAAAGTATAAGCTAAACTTTGGCTACCTAATAGATAAAGAAATTCAAATACGCGCTACATGTGAAGGTACGACTATTCTTATCCTTGTTTAATTTTTGAGTTATGCCAGCAGGACAACATACCCATCCTGCTAGGCATTGTGTGGGCACTGATGCCTTGAAGACTTATAATATAGAAAGGTCGAAAGATCTTTCTAATCTAGAGGTAAAGAAGCCTAAAAATGCTACCATATCTACTGCTAGGACAGCGCCTGAAGGCCCGATGGGCACTGTTTCAACTGATGCTTCCTTCTTCCCTCCTACATACAAAGACTCTAGCCCCTCCAAACAACATGGCTCACCCCTAACTAATTTGCCGATTATCCTCCGCCTTCCATGTTTGACTTTACGTAGGATAACTTTGCACGACTTTTCATAAGGGTGAAGCAAAATGAAACCCAGTTGGAGATGTTATCTGTGGAAATGGAGCTACTGACATCTTTGGAGTTGTATCATACTATGTAGGCTTAGATTGATAACATGAAGGACTGGATGAATAAGCGATTCCATAACTTGAGCCCAACTTAATGAGCTTGATTTCAAGTTGAGCTGGAGCGGCTGCGCTCTAATATTACCACCTTACATTAGGGTCACCATCCTATTGGCCCACCACTAGTAGACCCGATCGATTCTAACAATGTGGATCACATTTTGAGCTTGGCAGAGATCCAGTCTAAAGGTAAGGTAGACATGGAAGGGGGCGATAAGCAGGAGGAGTCAGGAAAGAAAAAAAAAGAAGAGGAAGGAATACATCCTCCAGTAGGAGGATACCTTAGATTAGGCGCTTTAGACGTGTAAGAAGAGTTTTGTGCTCGATGAAGATTACAAACGAGCATAAGTAGTGGGTGCTTTTGCTAGCACTATGCCAGTTGAGATCGAGCATCTCAGCAGGGTACCTCCCACTACTGCAGAGCCACAGGGATCCACTCGGAGGATACAGCCTAAGACATGATGTCATGGTGCACTTTTTGTTTATGTTTCTCACCGTGTTATCTATAGTAGATTAGGTACAATGCACCTTTTTTATGGGAGGGGGTGTACACTTTTTTTTGTTTTTATTTTTGTTTCATTATTAGTGATTTAATTCATTTGAGGGTTTTGTTTCAAGATTCTTTTCCCTCAGGCATGCTATTTAGTAGAACTGGCATGTTTAGGTTTATTTCAATATATGTATTTCAATGTACTCTATCAAACCTCAAGCTACCTTTGTATATAATTAGTTTCAGTATTCAGTTATTCTATTGGTTTAATTTGGTGTTGAGTGTATTTTATTCTACATTGCGGTACAATAAGGGTGTTATGTCTGATTGCATTTTTATCTTTTGATACCATCTGCTTAAAAAGTTTTAATTGATAAAAGGTACATACTTGCAAGAGTGGGAGAGGAATTTTGTATAATCTGTTATGTATATGATATCTAGAACTTGCCCAGTTTATATTGTAATTATGTTGAAAGTAAATTGATATTAAAATAATCCTAGGACTTCTTTGATAAGTCACTAAAGCCTCAAAATACTCACCAAGCAAGTAAGGAATTCCCAAGTTGAACACTTTATGTCCACTAAAACTGAACTGTTTAAGCACCTTCAAAAATAGAAGAATGAAAGGAAAAGGTTGTTGTATGGACCTGACTCCCTATTGAATATTGTAAACTTATACATGGGCATTGTAACCCAAGTCTGGGTGGTTAGGTAGAGAATACTATAAAACAACATGTGGTAATCAGACTATCTTTGCCCTGATTCGGTAGTGAGTAATGTGCCTTCAACCTAAGTAAAACTTTAGGTTGAGGGTGTCTACCATGAACTTATCCCATACAAAAGAAAGGTATTTAGTAGTTCAATGAAAAGGGGATAAATTCAGATTGTAGAGCAAAAAAAGTGGACTCAAGGGCAAGTGTTACATAAAAGATGATTGTAATGGAAAAATGTTTGAAGAAGAAAAGAGGGTAATAAAACAAACTGAGTAAGTCTCTAAGTTCCCAAAACATGCGCTACTAGCACTCAAACCAACATTATATGCTAAACAAAATCCTGACATGAATCATGTCATCTTACTAAATGATAAGTTATAATTGAAAGGGAAAGCCTATGGCTATTGTGTATACAGTGTGATTTCTTTTTTAGCGTGATAGGCTATCTTTCCAGTCCCAATAGTCTATCAAATTTCACTGTGTGTGGGACTTATTTGTTGGGAGAAAAAATTGATACTCTAATCAATTTTGAATGAGTTACTGCAGTGGTCTAAGTGATATGAGCTTTGCAAAAGGTCTTTCAATGTGTCACTTGAAAAAGAAATGCAGTTGGATGCAGTTAGCCGATATGTATGATATGATGTCGAATGAATGCTAATACTGATATGAATTGTATACAAAGGGTATTTTCACTGTTTGATGTGTACTGGTTCTATTTCTGTTGTTTCTTGAGGATAAGCAACTATTTTAGGTTGATGGTGTTGATGTGACGGTATTTTACGTCACATAAATCCCCAAAAATATAGCATCACCTTAAGTAATAACAATGTGTTTTAATGATTTTTGTTGACTATTTATAGAGTTAATCCAATAGGTGGATGTATGCAGCAAATACGCTGAAAAAGGCATTTTTCACTAAATAATCAGACGACTCGCCTACACGCAAATGAAATGTCTAACCCAATCTCCTAATGAAAAGCTCACTTGATAAGAACCAAGAAGCAGGCGGCCCAGCAGACGTCTCGTCTGCTAGGAGATGGTTCACCCAACAGTATGCCATTTAATGGAAAATTCATTGGATAAAGACCCAAAAGCAGGTAGCCTACCAGACATCTTGTCTATTAGGAGATGGTTTGCCCAACTGGAACCGCCTAATAGAAAACCCACTGTATAATGGAGGTGACATACGAAAGACCAAAATGTTCGTCTATCACCAAGCAATTTTTCTGGAGCGCCGCCCAACCTGAATAAGGTGCAACACAAGTTTCTGTTGCTGCACTTAAACCCATGCTCTATAAATAGCATAATTAGCATAGTTTTCAAGTGAGGAGCACTTACAATTACATAGAATACAAGACTATAATACTTAGTTTTTTTTACACAATTATTTTTAGAGACTTGAGAATCTAGGGTTTAATAGCCTTACTCTTTGAAGAATACAATTGTTGAGTTCTTTTGATTATTATTCTACAATCATTTGAATGTATACATCTACAGTATGTTACTCATTATGTTACAGTTCCTCTGTTGTAGTATTATATTAATTGTATGCTAAATTGTAACCCTAGGGTGGTTGGATCCTATCTGTCTATTCTATTGAGTTTGAAATATCTATATAAATATTCCATAGATGGATCGTCAAAATCGGTGGTTCTACGATTGTTTCTATCTAGTAATTCTTAGGTTTAACCATTATAATAAAGTTTCCATGTTACATAAATTTTCCAGGGCTTATATATTTAATTCTTATCATTACTTTGAGCCTTATTTTGTACCATATGATGCATTAGCCGTGCTCTGTGTTGGTATAAAAATTTTATTTTTCAAGCTATTTGAGTTTTCAAATCCATTTTTAGTTTGGATATCGACCCTGCGATTATATAGAATATAGGTCTTGTTTTACTCCTCTTGAATCATGGAATACATTTTTTCTATATTTGCACAGTGCTGAGCTCATTCGTCATGTTCCACTTATTCCAGCATTACATTTAAGGTTTTCACCGACACTAGGTAGGATAAGGTCTCCTTTATTTTGATTGGGTTTAGTTTAGCATACGTATGGTAGTGCCAAATCAGGCTGTGATTACTAGTCGAGCCCTAATAAGCTTATTATTATAGCCTATTGCCTACATAGGTCACTCGTCACATGGTTACATACCCGATGGCTATACTGCCTTAACCATGTGTCACACGCCGACTCTAGAACATTCAATGGTTAGGGATGGAGTATAACCTTTGT
>JBDJHY010215620.1:500-11312 GCA_039654485.1 Withania somnifera | reverse complement strand
TTGAAATGCACTCAGAGTCTAATTTATGCAAACAAACTATGTGCTAACACCGAAATGACATTCCAGACTCAGTAGTGCTGATGAAATTAGAATTCAAGGTCATCTTGGATAAATGTTGACCAAGTCAATACCTAAGCTTAAATTAATGAAATTTCCACCAATATCTCAAAAATGCAATGACAAGTCTGGTAAATGAACCAACACCGAAAACTCCAATCCAACACTCCGAACATCAAAATATCACTCAAGCTCCATGTTAGGCCTTAAACTCAACTAAAATCTACAAATTGGCATAAATTGCAAATGAAAACTCCGAAACACAAACTTAAGGTCAACCTCGACTTTTTTTGGCATTCTAAAGCTAATGGAATTATCAGAATTTAATCCTAAGCTCATCTTGAAGGAACGTCGACTTTGGTTAAAAAGTACTTACTTTTAGGCTCAAAAATAAAAAATTTGAGATATTTCTTAACCGAGCGGCCAGGGGTCCAAATTACCAGTCACAGCAAGTCATAAATGATTTGGGGGAACTACCAAAATGCTCTAGGATGTAAAACATTATGTATCTATCATAAATGACCATGTAGGTGATTACAGTTTTTCTATGTTTTTTCCTTTATTTTAGAACTTAGTTTTTGAGGTACTATTATCTAGTTTTTGTCGAACTAGGGGAATGTCCTAGCTTCCTTTTCGGTACTTAGCTTAGTAGTGGCTTCAAAAATAGATTATGTCAGACTTGGATGTTTAGTTTTCATGATTATTTATCTAACTATTTATTGATTGAGATGTGAGGTCCACTAATTAATATTTATTATATAATAATTCTTCCACTCAAATTGAGTGATAGATCCAGGTATGAGCTTAGTGGTTCTTTTGAAGCTACTAGGGTGACTTAGTTGCTAAGGATGCCTGCCATGCCCTAGGGGTGAGTTTTAGGGCGTGAAAATATTGGTATCAGTGCATTTGGTTCATAGAGTCCTAGGTATGTATGAAAGCCAATGCTAGGTAGAGTCTTAGTTTTGGGTATGAACTACAACATACTCATAACTTAGAGGCTACTGAGTGTGTTGGAAACATTTCCCTTTATTAATGATTCTATCTCATGCTTTGGAGTTCAAATCCTTACTTCTAGTCTGACTCATTCTTTATACATTTCAAATTATGCCTCCACAATGATCAACCCTCTAGGATAACAAAAACCAATAAAATCATGTTCCACTAGCTCCAGAGTCACAATAACCTCTTGCACACATTAACAGTGCAGAGTTGCATAATATGATGCACATGATGGATCAACAAGTGATGACACAGGCTCCGAAACAAGTTTAGATCCTCGTGGTTCATCCAGTTTCTCTGGATGCAAAGGGTTGATAGTGAGGGACTTCTTGAGGTTGCCTCCCCAATAATTCTTTAGTTTGAAAGTTGATGATGACCAAGAGAACTTTATAAAGGAGGTTAAGAAGATTTGTGAGTTGATAAGGGTGTTGGACAGGGTAGACTTAGTTGCTTATTGGCTAAAAGATGTTTCTAGGTCTTGGTATGATTTGTGGAAGAGGAATAAAGGGGTAGAAGTACTTCTGCCTCATTCAGATGAGTTTTAAAGGGAATTTATGGATAGGTTCTTTCTGAGAGAGAAGTGGCAGGAAAGAGTTAGGGAGTTTTTGAGTTTGGAGAAGTGCTCCTTAACAGAGGACGAGTACGGTATGAATTTTACTAAGATTTAAAGATATGCTCTGGAGATGGTTGAAGATATGCACAACTAAATGGATATGTTCATGTCAAACCTTCCTCTATATTGATCCTGGCAGGGAGGATAGATATGTTTACTAGTGATATGGACATCGAAAGGTTGATGGTTAATCTTGAGAAGATTAAGAAAGAAAAGTACAGATTGAGGGATTATAATCATAATAAAAGGTGTAAGATTAGCTAGTATGATCCCAGTAAACCTAAGTCAGTTGGGGGTCATAGGAAGGAGAAGTATTAAATTTCAAAGGACCAACCCCTTCTTCTTTAAGTTCCCCTACTTAAATTTTTAGACGGCTTCAAAACCGTAATCCATATCAAATAACTTCTCAGGGTAGTATGACAGGAGGCCAGATTTTTCCTTTGTGCAATAAGTACGGTAAGAACTATTTCGGTCATTGTATGATTAGGAAGGATGGGTGTTATAGATATGGTCAGACAGGTCATACTCTAAGGGATTACCCATATAAAGGGTGTTTTAGTGTAGTAAGTTGGGTCACCAGTTTAGGAAGTGTCTCGTATCCCAGAAAGGAGGTGGAGGTAATATAACAGCAGCACCAACAACCTACCCAGTTCAGCAGGGTGCCTCTACTAGTATCGATGGTGGTCAACACCAGAACTGGTTATTTGATTTTGCTCCAAAAATAATTAGGATCAGTCTGCAGATGTGGTAATAGATATGCTAGATGTGCATGGTTTTAGTGTTTATGCATTGTTAGAAACCTAGGCCAACCTATAATTGGTATCCTTTTTTTCGGTAAGAGAGTTTAGTGTTGACCCTGAAGCTTTATCTGAGTCTATTTCTGTATTAAATGTGAATGGGTACTACATAGTAGTTCAGAAGGTCTATTGTAGTTGTCCATTATCTATCTTGGGGATGGTAGTTCCATCTAATTTGCATAAGTTAGACATGATAGATTTTGATGTCATCCTAGGAATGGACTGGCTCCATTAATGCCATGCTATATTGACTGTAAGACTAGAGTTATTTGTTATAGTTTCATGATAAGCCTATCCTCATATAGGAAAGGAGTAGAGCTATTACTAAGGGTAGGTTCATTTCTTACCTTAAGGCTAGAAGGATGATTCCAAAGGAGTGTATCTATCATCTAGTCCAAGTCAAGTACTCTGAGTGTGAGACTCCAGATATTCATTTAATTCTAGTTGTCAAGGAGTTTGTATTCCCTAAGAATTTACTTGGAGTTCCTCATAACAGAGAAATATACTTCGGCATAGATCTCATCTCGGAAACTCTGCCTATTTCTGTTTTCCCTTACAGAATAGCACCAACTGATCTTAGGAAGCTGAGAGATCAGTTAGTAGGGCTTATAAACAAAGGGTTTATCTTCCCTAGTATGTCTCCCTAAGGTTCCCTTGTCTTGTTTGTGTATAAAAAATATAGTTCCCTCCATATGCGCAAAGATTACCGTCATTTAAGCAAGGTCACAATCAAGAGAAAATATCGCATTCCCATGATTGATGACTTCTTCCATCAATTATAGGGTGTTAGCTATATCTCCAAAATTGATCTCCATTCTAACTAAAATTAGCTTAAGGTTAGTGAATCAAACATTCCAATGACATATTTTTGTACCTGTTATGGCATCTTCCATTTTGTGGTCATGTCTTTCAGTTTGACTAATGCCACTACAACTTTCATGGACCTCGTGAATAGGATTTTCAAGTTGTACTTTGACCTTTTTATGATTGTCTTTATTAATGACATTAGTTTTTACTCAAGAAGCGAGGAGGAGAATGCAAGCCATCTCAGACTTATTCTTTAGATTCTGAGGGAACGTCAGCGTTATACTAAATTATCAAAGTGTGAGGTTTGGATCCAGTTAGTTACTTTCCTTGGTCACATAATTTCCAGCGAGGGCATTCGGGTAGATTTCAAAAAAAAAAAATAGATTCAGCCAGAAATTGGCCTAGATTGCCTCTCCTTCAGATATCTGTATTTTTCTAGGTATAGTTGGGTATCATCGTAGGTTTCTCAAGGGATTCTCTTTGATAACCACACCTTTGACCTATTTGAATCATAAGAAGGTAAAATTCAATTGGTTAGATGCATGTGATAAAAGTTCTTTAGAGTTGAAAATCAATTTGACTTCAGCTCCGATGTGACTTTGCTTGATGGTTCAGAGGGTTTTATAGTTTACTTTGATGCCTCCAAGATTGGTTTAGGTTGTGTTGATCCACCATGGTAAAGTGGTTTCTTATGCTTCTAGGCAACTATAAGACTCATGAGAAGAACTACCCCACACATGATCTTCAGTTGACAACTTTCATCTTTTCCCTAAAGTTGTGGAGACACTACTTCTACGGATTGGACTTAGATGTTTTCACTAATCATAAGAGTCGGTAACATGTGTTTGATTTGAAGGATTTGAATCTTCATTAGAGTAGTAGATTGAATTGCTAAAATATTATGATATGATAGTTATGTATCATTCGGGAAGGCCAATGTAGTTGTTGGTGCTCTTAGCAAGTTTTCATTGATCAATTTGGCTCAGGTTGATAAACATAAGAGGGAGTTGGCTAGAGAGATGCATAGTATTTTCACATCCTCAGGTTAGATTATCAGATACTGATGATGGTAGTATGTTTGTCATAAATGCTTCTCAGACATCTCTTGTAGTTAAGTGAAAAGCAAGGAAGATAGTGATCCAGTGTTAGTTAAAGTGAAGAGGACATTGTAGAAGCATAAGGACAAATATTTCTCACTAGGGGGAGATAGGGTTATACCCTACGAGGGTCGTCTTTGTGTCCCAGTAGTTGATGGATTGAAAAATATAATTTTTTCATAGGCTCATGGCTCCAGGTGTTCTGTTCATCCTGGAACTACTAAGATGTATACAAATCTAAAGAAAGTGTATTGGTTGGAAATTATGAAGAGAGACATAGAGTTTGTAGATAAGTGTCCGAATTGTCATCAGGTTAAGGTAGAACACTAGAGGCCAGCAGGGAAGATACAATAGTTTGAGATTCTAATATAAATATGTAATGTGATTAATATGGACTTCGTCACTCGGTTACCATTATCCCAAGAGCATGATTCCATATAGTTTATAGTAGACCGGATGACTAAGTCTTCTCACTCCCTACCTATTTACTCTAGTTATTCAATAGAGAAGTATGTCAAGATCTACTTGAATGAGATTATTCGTATTCATGGGGTACTTTTGAATATCATCTCAGATCAAGGTACACAGTTTACATCTCATTTTTGGAAGTCCTTTCAGAGAGGTTTTTGTTCGCAGGTTCATTTGAGTACAACTTCTCATCCTGATATAATGACAAGATAAGAGGACCATTCAGACACTAGAGGATACTCTTAGAGCATGTACAATCTACTTCAAGGGTAGTTAGATTGAATAGTTTCCTTTGATTGAGTTTTCATACAGCAACAACTATCACTCTAGAAACAAAATAACACCATTTGAGGCTTTGTATGGGAGGAGACGTAGATCTCCCATTGGTTGGTTTGAGATTGATGAGAAATCCAAAGTTGGATTAGATCTTATTCAGAAGGATATGGAGAAAGTTTAAATTATTTATGAAATATTAAAGGCAGCTAAGATAAGACAAAAATCCTATGCAAATACGAGGAGAAGAGAGTTAGGGTTTAAGGTAAGTGATTGGGTATTCCTAAAGGTATCACCTATGAAGGGTGTTATGAGATTTGGGAAGAAAGGAAAGTTAAGTGAAAGGTTTATTGGACCTTACCAGATTTTGAGTAGGCAATGTACCCTATGGGTTAGGTTTTCCATCAAAGTTAGCAGTAGTTCATAATATTTTCCATGTTTTATTTCTCATAATATGCCTAAGTGATCCAACCTTAGTTGTGCCAGTTGAAAATGTTAGTATTGAGGAGATCTTGACCTAGGAGGAGGTTCCCATTTAGATCTTAGATAGGTAGGTTTGAAAGTTGAGAAACAAAGAGATTGCTTCTTTAAAGATTATTTAGAGGAACTAGTCAGTTGAGGGGTATACATGGAGGTAGAGGGTGACATGTTGAGTAGATACCCGAACTTGTTTCCTTTTAGTTCCCCTTCAGTCTGAGGTAATAGTCTCTCTATCAAGCTTTTTCCCTTGTTCATTCATGAGCATATAGCATGTAGATGTAGCATTTCATGAGTTCCTATGTGATTACTTGATGTTTCATAGTGGTTATGGTCAATTTTCGTAGCATGCATGTTAGGAAGCTGATTAGCACTATATTCAGAGATAGTTTGACTAATTATGGTAGCATGCATGTTGGGAAGCTGATTAGCACTATATTCAGAGATAGTTTGAATAAATAAGTCATTGGATATCATACACATATCTAGGTCAGTTAGTTAGCTAGTTTTTCCATTATAGATCCTTCTTATATAGTTGTATTCTTCATTCGAGGATGAATTATCACAAAGGGAAAATAATTTAACACCTAGAAAGTCACTTAGAGTTTAACTCATTAATTTTTTGTGGATTAACTTGAATCATAAGTGTGAATATGAGCCTAAAAAGGTTCTATCCCTATGGTATATATATAGGGGTTTGGTTTTCATGTTTTCATAGCCCAATAAATCTACTTCTCAATAAAACAAACCATGAATCATTTCGACTTCAAAGTAGAAAGTTATGCCCCTTTTTTTAAAGCCTTGTAGTAGATCCACAATTCCTTATTATTCTAGCATATGTTTGTGTTTTCAAGGGTTGAAATTGTGTCTTTTTACATTATAGGAGTCTTGGTAATTATTGGGGATCAATCCCCCATGTTATACATGTTTTTCATGTTTAGAAACCTCCAAACGTGTCACGGTAGGAAGCTTGACGCGATTGCTAATATGCCATATTTAAGAGAAGTGTGCAAAGAAAAATATTCCTAGGTAACCGTAGAACCCACCATGCCACGTTTGGGATATTTTCTAAGCACTAACCATGTGGGAAGTTTGCTTGATGCCAACTGCAATATGAGATGGTTCCAACCAAGAAAGCAACCTTGACATAGTGGGGGTCACCGTTAAATGTTAGATTGGGTATTTTCCCCTATTTTTGAAAGGTTATTTTTGATATTTCCCACCTTTTAAAACATCAATCACACGTTGTTCTGGGTTTGTAATTCCAAAGTATTTAACCTAACACTGATTTTACTTTATTCTACCCTAAATTAATATCAAAGTTAAGTCTTCTATGAATTTTTCTCAAGAATAAAGAGTAGGGTTCTTATTTAGGGGGTATTTGAGCAACCTTTACTCCTCAATTTTTTATTTAGATTTCATCCAAATTCAGATGTGTAAGATTTAGCAAGGTTTCCTTACAAACCTTGTGCCCAACTGCCCAATTTTTAAACTCATGATTATAATATCAAGATTTCAGGGTAAATTCCATAAATTATGTTCGTGTAGTTAATTCTCTTATTTTATATACTCTTGTTCAAGATTATAAATATACATGTATGATTATGTTAGAATTGCATAGATTATCATGAATTGAAAAGTTGGTAAAGTTTTTGAGTTCATGTCCCTTATATGGAGTATATTTTCATGGCCAGTTATATTCTAGGCAAGTTTCCATTATTTGAGTTCATGGTTCACAGTCAGTAGTAGAATGAAGTTCATGGTTAGTTTTAGACTGAAGTTCATGGTTCATGGTCAGTTGTAGAATGAAGTTTATGGTTCATGGTCAGTTGTAGAATGAAGTTCATGGTTCGTAGTAAGTTGTAAAAGGATGTTCATGGTTCATGGTTCATGGTGAGTAATAGAATGAAGTTTATGGTTCATGGTTAGTTGTAGAATGACATTCATGATCATGATTAGTTTATGAAATAGAACCTAAGGGTTGACTTTAAGAGTCTAAGTACAAATCATAAGTCAGTTAACTAAAATAAGGTTAAGACATGATAATGTGATAGTAATATGATAGAGATAGATTGTTTATGAGTTCATGGGCCCTTATGCGGTCAAGACAGACATTTTATAAGTTCATTGACCATTATGTGGTCAAGACAGATAGACAAAATTAGTTAATTTTCAGTTTTGGGAGTATTATTAGCACCAAGCAGATTTGGGAAACATAGTCAAAGCCCATCCCTTGAATATCCAAACACTAGTAAGTTCATGGTCTAAGGTAGCATTCACATTCAGGCTTAGCTGATCCATAAGGAAATATTTCGTGGCCCTCACTTTGGCAAGTTTGGGATCCCACCCAGTAAAGAGATATATGTTGGACCTTGTAGCCTTATGCATAAGGTATGTCATTAATAGAACCTCCCATGCTAGTTATGTGCTCAGGTCAGTCAGTTTGGTCAGTTCTTTGACAGCTAGCTCAATAGAATCAGAAAATATAGAGTTAAGGGTAACAAAACTAAAATAAGACTTCTATTATATTACTGTATTATTGTATATATCTTGCTTATTTGAGTCAGCAGGCGGCAATTGAGGTATTTGCTGTGTGTTCATGCATTGCATAGACAAATTATTATTTATTGATATAGCATGTTGCATTAACCCTGTCACATGCTTAGTATATTCAAATGTACTAATCACATACTTTCTTGCATTACATGTCTTTTACACATGTAGGTTCAGGCAACCTTCCAGACGTTTGCAGTTCACTTGGACCCTCATTCTATAAGAATTGAAGAAGCCTAGTGAGTTCTCATTTGATTTAGGAACAAGATGAAGTTTTCTATATTATTTAATCTATTTTAGAATTTAGATTTTGAGGTACTATTATCCAATTTTTAGCCACCTAGGGGCATTTTCCCATCTTACTTTTCAGTACTTAGCTTGGTAGTGGCTTCAGACATAGATTGTGTTAGACTTGGATGTTGAGTTTTCATGATTATTCATCTAATTATTTATTGATTGATATGTGAGGTCCACTTGATTAATATTTATTGTATGATAATTCTTCTCCTTATATTGAGTGATAGAGCCAAGTATGATCCAAGTGGTTCTTTTGAAGTTTCTAAGGCGACATAGTGGTGAAGGATACATGTCATGCCTTGGGGGTGAGCTTCGGGGCATGAAATCTATGGAACTTTAGGGAATCTCATTTTCTTCTTTAACTGTCCTAGTGCACGATTAGTTCTACTTATTTTTTATCATATGGTGTGGATTAATTTCACTATTGACTTAGGTAATGCCGTACCCCGAGGCTACCATTTGGACATTACAAGGAACTCATGACTTACCAGTGAGCCCAAGAAATCCCTTGGTTGCTTCACATGGGCATAATTTAATCATACAACAAAAGAAGTACAGGACATAAGATGCTACCAATAAACAACTTCTAAAGGGTGTAAAGCTTTGACATAAAAAATATAATACTAGAGCTACCAACATTCTAAACATCCATGTTTGAAACCTCTACTAGAACAAACAACTGGGACAAATCCCTAGTCTACCCTAATAACATGAAACTAAATTGACAACATTACATAGATAAAGAGAATCAACTTTAGCCCCCAAGTCAATGAGGACTCACCAAGATGCTTTTCAAAGTCTTCTGGCTAAGCCAGAGTAAAAGGAAGGAGACTTGTATCTTACTAATAGTAAAAATATCCA
Organism: Withania somnifera; assembly: GCA_039654485.1. Taxonomy (NCBI): domain Eukaryota; kingdom Viridiplantae; phylum Streptophyta; class Magnoliopsida; order Solanales; family Solanaceae; genus Withania; species Withania somnifera. Next base: position 2,013 of record JBDJHY010215620.1, on the reverse strand, counting down.
ACCACAAAATGGAGTCAGTACATAGAATATACTGGTACAAGAGTGTATGCATAAATCATGATGTAAACATTAAAATCTCAGTGCGTTAATAAATAAGGCATGAGAGTTCAAGTTATATCATAAATATTAAAACCGTACAAAGACCCAAAATAGTAGTAAGAGGGAAAACCATAAATCTCTTATTAAGTTTTACATATCAAGTCATAAAATCCTATTTAGGTTAATGTAGTTGTTTTAGTACTAAAACTTAAGTCATTAGGTGAGAGTTTCTATAACCTATATAAAGTTGTTTGTTAATAAATCTTGTAAAGTTATGTAAAGTTCATAAATTAATTTTTGCTATCACAATGTTATAATTTAACTTGAATCGATATGATTAATCATAATTTCTTGTCATAAATCATGCTAAACTAGTTTAAGCATTATGTAAGGATCACACTGAAATTCTTAAATCGTGAAAATCTTAGACAATTAAACTTGTAAAGATAGTTTTTATAAGGATCATAACTGTGGGGTTTTGAACCCTAGATCCAGAAATCAAAAACCTTGCCTAAAAATAGAAATTTTGGGCATGAGAGTCGAAAGTACTCTTATTGAATACCCTATACTTGCTTTTAAGAAAAATCCTTGGGTAGGACCTTGCAGAAAGGGAAGACTTAAAACCTTAGGTTACAACTTTTACATATGTTCGTGATAGAAACTTCTTTTTTATTTCTTGTCTCAAATCTCTAGGTTTGAAATAATGTAACAACTTGAAAATTATACTAGAGTTTGAGTGGGAAAAACAAAGAGAGTATGTAAATTTTTGGGGAAATTTGGAACTGGGCCATGTATCATGGGCCATTCCACGGATCATAGAGTGAACCATGGAATGGTCTAGCAAAACCCCCTCTCTACCTCTATTTGATATGATCCTCGATGGACCAAGAAATGGTTCGACAGTTTGTCATTTTAGCCATGGAATGGAACCTATTGTTCAAAAAAGTTGTAAGTGTAGAATGAAACCACGGGCCATTCTACAGATTGTAGAGTGGGATGATAGTCTATGTAATGGATTATTAAAGTCATCTAGTGAATCTGTCAAGGGGAGCCAATTTTCATGGTCCTGTCGACAGATCGTTGACAGGGTCACAAGATCATCGACCTATCCATGGAAAGCTCCCAGTTGACTTTTAATTCCATTTTTCTTAGGGACTTTTTTGTCATTACCCACTCTTTAATAAATTTTACTATGTCATTTTAGGATTACTAAACACTAGTATAAAATCCTAAAATCCTTTAATTATTTTATTATTCACAAATCAACCATACAAAGTAGGGAATAAACATCGATCTTCTTCCCCAAGAACAAGAAAACTAGGGTTTCCAAATGGTAGGCTTTTTCTTCAACTTCAACCAAGAATTCTTCAAGGTTTCATGTATATGGGTTTATGAACAAGGGAGTTCTTCAACCCTTGTGACCCACCCCTAGTTTTCATAACTAATCTTCCTAGGATTATTTACTTACAATCCC
>JBDJHY010215598.1:0-11313 GCA_039654485.1 Withania somnifera | reverse complement strand
CCACCGCAATCGTGGATACATATAACATGTAAGAAAATAATTTTTTATTATTATTTTGTTAAAATCGGTTACCCATCTTAAGCTATCAATGCATGCTCGCAACATAGGATCAATTATGAGCCTGAACTATACTAAGGCCACTAACTAGTGCCTGTAAGATGGTTTTCAAGCCTTATTCACTAGGTACATCCTCTCCTAACCCAACCACGGCCCAGAGCCACGAGTACTCATACCAACGATGTCACAACCACCTAGAAAGCACCCATTAAGGGACAAGAACACACCCATACAAGGAAAATATATACTATCATAGCTCACTTAAATGCAACTCACTCCCAAGATTGCACCGGGTTAGCGCACAGTATCATCACATAAGGTTGTTAACTACCCAGCTAAGTTGTATCTACCTAGGTACAATATCATCACATAAGAAAGAAAACTATCAAGCATGTTCCAACCTAGATAGGTACCATGTCATTATATAAGGCTGATAACTACCAAGCATAGCAGTTTTCGACTAGGTACAATGTCATCATATAAGGCAGCTAAATATCTAGCATTGTCATCCCTGGCTAGGTACCATGTCATCATATAAGGCTATTAACTACTTATAAAAGATGTATCTGACTAGGTACAATGTCATCACATAAGGTAGTTAACTATCCAGCATAGCCGTACCTAGCTTGGTACCATGTCAACATGTAGGGCTACAACTACACAACATAGCTTATCCGTCTAAGTACAATGTCATCACATAAGGCAACTACCTATCCAGTATAGTCGTACCCATCTTGGTACCATCTCATCATGTAGAGAGACTAAATACCTAGCATAGCCATTTCCATCTATATCTATCCATGGCCCATAGGGCCATGCCCGTCCTAATCATACTTAACATCTATAGTAAAGCACAAAACAATAAGCCTACCTTAGTAGGCTCTAAAGCCACCATCCTAAATCAGGGGATAGATACTAAGCTTTAATCATTAGAATAATCCCCTCCACAACCTTACTATGGTGCAGAGTCAGCGTAAAATAGTAAGCATAGAAGGTGTTACTCCTCCCCTAGCCACACTACGTTTTAGAGTTGGTGTTAAACACGCGTGTAGGGCGATATAGCCCCAAGGTAAGTATTGAAGCTACAATCCACATAGGTAGTCCATAGGACAAAACAATAAGCATATCAGGGCCCAACTACTAATCCTAACCCCGAGCTGGTGGCGTCAAAATCCAAATTAAAAATAGGTTCATAAGCCCTAATAGCTCGAAAAAAGAAAATATTTATACCAAGATGTTGAGAAAAACCCATATATTATATGGTAAAAATAAGGCTCAAAATAACAATAGGAATTGAATATATAAGCCTAGAAAGTTTATGTAATAATGAAACAAAGAATTACCCGGTAGAAGTGCTCGTAGAACCACCACCACATGATTCTATGGATTACAAACACAAAATAACTCATAATACATCATCAGGCTTTGAAATATAAGAGAAGGATAAATTAAGAGAAAAATGAATAAATCTTCTGGAAGTGGCCTTATATAGGCTCAGGCACGCTGCAATATGATTGCATCCTCCCAGCACTAAGGGAAGTTCTTGACTATAAAGCGCAAATGTGTCTCTTTAGTGCGATAGCTCTAAAGGGTAATCCGTATGTTGGTGTGATCGCATTACTTTAATTTGGTTGCGTTAAGTGCTGACACTTAGATTTCTGAAGATCTAAAATAGGTAAAGAATGGGAATATTGTATGATTTTGACAACCCATATATGAAATCTTTATGTGATTGATATTTCGGACTCCACAGAACCGACGAAAAGATGATTTGGGTTGATATGAGACAAAAAAAATCTTCATAGTGTACTTAGATTATATGATTTTGAATTATCTTTTCATCAATTTCGTGAGTCCAGAATATCGATCTCATAAAGATTTCATATATGGTTAATGAAATTAAAATTTGTATTCATTTTGTGCGTAAGTTAGATCTTTTTGAAATTTAAGAGCTGACACTTAACGCGACCATGCTAAAGTAATGTAACCGCACCAAAATCCAGATCCACCTTTAGGCACGATCACACTAAGGTGATGCAATAATGCCTTACCTCTAAGAACCGCCCTATGTTGATCGTGCTGAAAGGGCATGATCATGGTATAGTCTGCCTGGGCCTATAAAAGGCCAGTTCTAGTTGTTTTCTTCATTTTTCTCTAAATCTTCCACCAAAATATCTTACACTTCAGAGCCTTATTGATGCATTGAGAGTTGTTTTGTGTTTCTAATCCATAGAATTGTGTGGTGGTAGTTCTACGAGCATTTTTATGGGTGATTCTTCATTTTATTATTACATGAACTCTCAGGGCTTATATCTTCAATTCCTACCATTAGTTTGATCCCTATTATGTACCATATGTTGCATAAGATATGCCCTACATATTAGTATAAATATTTTGGTTTTTTGAGCTATTAGGGTTTATTGACCCAATTTTAGTTTGGATTTCGACCTTGCTACTTATATAGCAATATAGGTCTTTTTTACTCATCTATACACATGGTTTATATTTCTTCTAGACTTTTATGATTTTGAGATCATGTGTGATCTTTGAAATAAAGGCATGTTTCTCGAGGATATCGCCAGAATCCAGGTAGGCTACGGTCTACTTTCTTTAGACTGGGTATTTGTACAGTATATGTATTGTAAAGCTCTATCTCAATATGCCTTCTTCCAGCCTATGGCCTACTTAGCTGGCTTGTAGCTTAAGTACTTACCCTAGGGATATATAACCCTACCTTGTGTTCAACAAAAAATATAGATCGTATTGTGGGTGGGGGAGGTGTAATACCTTTGATGCGTATTGTTATACGCTGACTCTGGGCTATAGTGAGGTTAGGGAGGGGATTGTACTATTGATTATTGCTTAGTAGATATCCTCTGATTAAAGCTGGTGGTTTTAGAGACGACTGGGGTAGCAGATTATTCCGGGTTCTACTTGAGATGTTGTGTGTGATTAGGAATGGTGTGGCCCCTTTGGGCCATAGATAGATGGAAATGTCTTTCTAGTTAATTAGCAGCACTCCTAGCTAGGTACAACTATGCTGAATAGTTAGTTACCTTATATGATGATAGTGTACTTAGCCAAATATGGCTTTGCAGGGTAATTAGCATTCCTGTGTAATGATATTGTTCCCAATCCCTGTACAAGTCATGGAATGATTTTTATTTGACTGAGCTATGATAGATTCATGTTAGCCTCGAATTGGGTGTATACTTGACGCTTAGCGGGTGCCCTCTGGGTCGTTGTGGCATCCTTGATGTGATTACTCAAGGCTCGGGACCATAGTTGGCCTAGGAGAGGATATACCTCATGATAAGGTTTTTACATCCTTAATATGGATCCCTGTTAGCAGCCTTAGACTAGTTTAGCCTATTGATTAGTTATGTGTAGAGAGCATGTATTAAACATTTTAAATGGTAACTAGATTTTGAAAGCACAATAATCAAAAACTGATTTCTTATATATATTTATACTTTCCACAATTGCTCTCATGAGAAATATGGAACTACTTTCTCATTGTACCTAAGGCTATTTTCTCACTATCATTGTGATTTATGGACATTGCCTGCATGACGACATTTGGGTCTTACTAAGATTTGGTTTTTTTCCTATATGCCTGGACTTTAGTTTTCACTAAGATAGGATATACGTGCTGAGAACGATTCTTGGAATTTTAACCCTGATGTCTATGGAACTGATTAGATTTTTATGAGGATTTTGCATGCGAGTTTGAGTCCCTCCACTTCTGACCTGCATCTCTATGCTTAGGGTATGATTTGCAGCATAGGAAGGGGTATACGGGGGGTTAGTGGTATACAGTTCAAGTACTTCATGGGTTATCTTTATTTGGGAATACCCAGAGAGGAAGCATGCCAATACTTATTTACTTTTCTAGTACCCTCGTGGTAATGTATCTCTATACCTTGACTCATACTCTTTAGGACTTACGGGCGGAGTACTTGTTGAGTTACCTGGTTGCTTAGGTGTACCTAATGATAGAAAGACGTACCAATCAGTGGTTTGAAAATAGAACTTGTTTGTTTCCTTTATGTCTCTTATTGGTACTTTTCATACACTTGTTGTATTTACTATAGCTTAGCTTGTTGATGGCTTTGTATTTTCTTTTTGTTCTTTCCTTGTGCTGGTTACATTGATGCTCCAGGTATATATTGCATTTGGTCATGATTTTCTTATGGCCCGAGTCTATGTGTCATGCCTGGCTAGTGGATTCCTTCACGCTTGTTAGTTTTCACTTCACATACTGATAATTGTTCCTTCACTACACTTATTAGCTATTACTGCATTTACTCCTTTTGTGTTATACATTGTGTGCTTCTTCCAAATTTTCTTTCAATCTCTTTTTACATTGATTATATTTATTTTTTCCCATTCTTCCAATGATACATACTAGGTACCCCTTTCTTTTAGTACTCATGCTACACTTCTACATCTTTTCCTGATGCAGGTCTTAGTATGAGTCATCAGGATGGACGCAATCGTGCGGACTAGCCTAGTGTTGTTCAGGACATACGGTGAGTAGTTGGTACTCATGCTGGTCGATCTTCCTTTTGTCTTTACATCTATTCTACTTGGAATCTGGATATAAATTTTGTAGTTTTGCCCCATGTGGGAAGTATTTTTAAAATTTCTAAATAGAAGCTCTACATCCACGATACCAAGTTCTAGAAAGTCTTGTTCAGTTGTTTAGTTTTATGTTTGATTCCTATTCTTTCTCTCCATCTCCTTTCCCTTTTTCTGTTGGGTACTTAAAACTAGCCCACCCCCACTTGATTTGGGTCAGTTTTAAGCTTCTCAATAGGTTAAACATAGATGCCATCACAACTCAATTTTTGGGTCGTGACAAAGTGGTATCAGAGCTTTAGGTTCATCAATGTCTCTAGATGTAGAAGCAAGTGCTTATTAGTCCCGTGGATTGGTATGTAAAGGTTCGTATCCTATCCTTGGGAGGCTACAAGGCACTTTTTAGTAAATACCTTTACCTTTTTACTCCTTACGTGTATTGATTGGACATTTGGTTTCCTACAACTTCATTCGGCTTTATTCTTTCCATATATCTAAAAAAAGGCCCTCGGTGGGTATTACTAAGATCAATGTGCATTCTCAGAGTTCAAATTAGAATCGATTGTTAAAAGTCTATATCATCAGATACAGAGTTCGAACGGTTACTGTCATGCCATTTCCACGAAGCGCTAGACTTTATTTAGATCTACTAGTAGGTGTATTAAGAGTAGCAATTGAGGATGAATTGATTTGTCTTTTTTTTCAGCAAGTTCATTGACCTTGTGGGACTACGCGACACCGTTTTTCAGGTTTACTAGACATATCCCTACAGTGTATTCTACAATATGCAAGGATGTTGGATATCTTCAGCAGGTTAGTTTATCCGTTCCATTTTATGACAGAGCTCTTGATAGTAGCAAGAAATATCCTTGGATAGATTATCAGACAGTTATGGCCCTTGAAGAGGCTTTCTATGAGACTTATGGGATGGTTTTAGACATGAGGCCACAGATTTCACCCTTTTTGGGGTTTTTTTGTTATAGTAGCTAAGGCAGAGTACCTAGAGTTTGGGTCCAACCCATCCATAGCCTACTTTGAATTCTCAGAATGATTCTAGTGATACCTGATTTGTGGTGAATGATATGATAGACATTGATTTTGGTGAAAATAGAAGATTTAGTTGGTCTACTCCAGTTAGTCAGTTCAAATCTTTTCTCAGTCAGTCGACAAAGGCACGGGTACTCAGATTAGTCAGATAGTTAGGGGTGTATCTTCAGGTTCACATGGTCGTAATAGCCAAATTGGTGTAGTATGGTTCTAATCTTAGCAGTACCAGATTGGTATGAGTGTTGTGCTCTTGACCGTTAGGCCAGAGTGTGTCATAGCGCTACACCATGCAGTCAACAGTGATTGTATCCTTACCTTAGTAGCCATTTAGAGAAAATTATGGTATTAGTAGGTTTTGTTATGCTTGCAGCTTAATCTTTGGGCCAAGGAATGTCCCAGATGTGGATGCCTTAGTTAGACTAGTCAGTGGAGTCTTCCAGCGATCCTCCATCCTTCATTTTGTGGTTGTGGAAAGGGTGTTTCGAGTGAGATACCTTCAAGCTCTATTTACAACATGTTTTTTATCCCTTCCTAGTTGGCTTATGTTGAATTGGGTGTGACACTAACTTATTTCTTGTGTTGTTTATATGTCTTAGTTGAGTGACCTTACCCCTATAGATATGGCATTGTAGACTGTTTTAGGCCTTGTTTTAGCCCCTTTGATATGATAGCCTTTGTTATGTGGTTTTCAGTGGCACCTGGGCTGTGATCTCTATGGATGAGATGAGAATTTCCTATTAACCTAGAGAGGTTCTTGTGAGTTCTTGTTATGCTATAGTCCTATGATTTAGGGGAGTATTTCCCTTGTTAGATGGACCTTACCATATCCTGGATGAGATTTGAGAACCCTCACCTTATCCTACCCATAGTGGTGAACAGTGTTCGAAAAGTCCTTTTGTTTCCCGAGTATGCTGAGGGAACTTCCAGTGGTGTATCCTAGCAAGCAAAAGCACTGGGTTGTTATCATAAAGGTCATTCACAAATAAGGTATCACTGGAATCATTCTAAGAACTCAAATGAGGAACTGGATGGGCTGGACCCAAACTTTTTGTACTCTGCATCGGCTGTAATAGCAAAAGCACCACCGACAGGGGGCAATTGATGGCCTTATGTTCAAACCTGCCCCATAGGTCTTGTGGAAAGTCTCCTCAAGGGCCACCAACTGTCCAAAGATCTGTCCAAGATATTTCCTACTTCTACTAAGTGATCTTTCATCAAACAAAATGGCCAAACTAACCTACTAAGGAAATCCAAATCCTTCCATATCTCGTAGCTTACACAATAGGGATATATCTAGTCATCCTGAAAAATGATGACGCATGGTCCCACCCAGTTAAATACCCCTTTTAGGGAAAAAACCAATCAACTCATCCTCGACTGATACTCCTCTCAAAACACCCACAAGTATGTTTGAATAGACTCTTAGCTCTAAGAAACTAGCATGATAGTAACATCTGTTGGATGACAGGGGACTCCCAAACTCCATGTCTCATTATATGGTCTTCTGGCACTTGATTTTGATTTTGAAACTCTTGAAATGCTCAAGGGAATCTCACTGGTGTCCACCGAGGGCCTCTTCCTAGCTATCAGGAAAGAGTAAAGCCGAATGAAATGGTAGGGAACACAAGGACCATAAAACACACATATGGAGTCAAAAAGTGAGAGACTTTCCTAAAGAGTGACCTATAGCCTCCCGAAGATAAGATACATAGGTTACCTACCGATCCGTGGGGTTCCACTAAACAGTTGCTCCAATAGCCAGAGACACTAATGAACCTAAAGCTCTTATACCACTCTTTCATGATATGAAAATTGAGTAGACAAGCCTAACCCTGGCCTAGATCAAGTAGTGGTGGACTAGTACAAAGAATAAAAAGAATAGGGAAAAGAGAAGAAGAGAAGAAATAGAAGTAGAACATAAAATACACAACTAAACATCACTCCCCAGAACTTGTATCGTGGTTGTAGATCATCTATATACAAAAAAGTAAGAAATACAACCCACCATAGGGAAACACTACAAAATATCTATCCAAACTCCAAGTGGATCAGTGGTACAAATAGAAGGAAGACTGGTCAGCATGAACGCAAACTGCTCATCATATCTACTGAACAATACCAAGTTAGTCCACATGATCCCATCTGCCTTGATAACTTGTTTTAGGACCTGCATTAGGAAAAGATGTAAAAGTGTCATGACCACCACAACCAATGGGTATCCAGTAGGCATCATAGGCCAACAAGGTAAAAGTAAGCATATGCAAGATAAAGGACAAAAAAAGCAAATAAAGTAGGGGCACATAATGTGAAAAAGAAATAGTGTAGCTGCAATAATAAATAGAAAATACAGTAATGAATTAGGTATCAGTAGATGTAGTATTAGCTAGCGAGTATGAAGGAACCAATAACAAGGAATAATACATAGACTCAGGCCACAAGAAGATCGTGACCACGTGTGATACATACCTAGAGTTCCAACGTAACTAGCATAAGTAAGGATCAAAGAGAGAAAGAATAACCCCAAAAATATAACCACTGAATGTAATAGTAACTACTTTGAAGAACATAACCAACAATGTCGAAGAGTAGAAACCAAGACTTTCTAACAACAAATACAACAAGTGCACAAAAAGAATCTATGAATGTCATAAAGGAACAACAAGGTCTACTAGTAAAAAAATCTGGCTGGCATCTATTCTTTCATTAGGTACAACCAGGCAACCAAGTAACCCAACAGGCACTCCCTTGTAAGTCCTGAAGGATACAAATCAATGCGTAGGGATGCAATGCAAAGGGGTGTGGGAAAAGTAAATAAGTGTTGGCATTCTCCCTCTATGGGACATTCTTGAATCAAGAGGGACCCACAAATGACACGAACTGCATGCCACGTAAGTATTTACATGCTGCCCTTCTAGGATATTCCTGAATCAAGAGGGACCAATGAAGGACTCAAACCACATACCCCAAAAATAAGTATCAACATTCTCCGTCTATGGGATATTACTGAAGCACGAGGGATCCATAGAGGACTCAAATAGTATACCACTACTCTACCATAAACCCCTCTCTTTGGGTTATGTGTCACCCATTAAGCATAGAGACTCGGATTGACAAGGCCCGTGTAGGGACTCAAACTTGCATGCAAAACTCGTAAACCCCCAAATAGTAGTATAGTCATTATTTCAATAGTCCAAGTGTCGGATCCAACTCGTATATCATATTTCAATGGAACCTAGGCCCAGCAAAATAGGAAAATTAGGACCGCAATGAAATTCCAACATCTTTTAGGTAGGCAATACCTAAAAATTCGAGTGCTATTGGGAAAATAGAATAGGTGGGGTAGGAAAATGGCTCCTACTGCCACCACAGTTGTGGATAAATATAATGTGTAAGAAAAAAAATTTTGATTATCATTTTGTAAAAATTGGTTACGTTTCTTAAGATATCAATGCATGTTCGCAACAAAAAATCAATTATGAGCCTGAACTATACTAAGGCCGCTAACTAGTTCCTGTAAGATGGTTTTCAAGCCTTATTCACGAGGTACATCCTCTCCTAACCCAACCACGGCCCTGAGCCACGAGTACTCATACCAACGATGTCACAACCACCTAGAGAGCACCCATTAAGGGACAAGAACACACCCATACAAGGAAAACATAGAGCTATCATAGCTCACTTAAATGCAACTCACTCCCAAGATCGCACTGGGTTAGCGCACAGTATCATCACATAAGGTTGTTAACTACCCAGCTAAGTTGTATATACCTAGGTACAATAGCATCACATAAGAAAGAAAACTATAAAGCATGTTCCAACCTAGATAGGTACACCATGTCATTATATAGGCCTGATAACTACCAACCATAGCAGGTTTTGACTAGGTACAATGTCATCACATAAGGCAGCTAAATATCTAACATTGTCGTACCTGGCTAGGTACCATGTCATCATATAAGGCTATTAAATACTTAGCAAAGAAGTATCTGACTAGGTACAATGTCATCACATAAGGTAGTTAACTATCCAGCATAGCCGTACCTAGCTAGGTACCATGTCCACATGTAGGGCTACTAACCACACAGCATAGCTTATCCGTCTAAGTACAATGTCAAGGAAACTACCTATCCATCATAGTCGTACCCATCTTGGTACCATGTTATCATCAAGAGAGGATAAATACCTAGCATAGCCATTTCCATCTATCCATGGCCCATAGGGCCATGCCCGTTCTAATCATAGTTAACATCTATAGTAAAGCACAAAACAATAAGCCTACCTTGGTCGACTCTAAAGCCACCAGCCTAAATCAGGGGATAGATACTAAGATTTAATCATTAGAATAATCCCCTCCATAACCTTACTATGGTCCAGAGTTTGCATAAAATAATATGCATAGAAGGTGTTACTCCTCCCCTAGCCACACTACATTCTAAAGTCGGTGTTAAACATGCATGTAGGGCGATATAGCCACAAGGTAAGTATTGAAGCTACAATACATATAGGTAGGCCATAGGACAAAAGAATAAGCATATCAGGGCCCAACTACTAAACCTAACCCCGAGCTGGTGGCATCAAAATCCAAACTAAAAATGGGTTTATAAATCTTAATAGCTCAAAAAAAAATATTTATACCAAGATGTAGAGAAAAATCCATATATTATATGGTAAAAATAAGGCTCAAAATAACAATAGGAATTGAATATATAAGCCTAGAAAGTTTATGTAATAATGAAACAAAGAATTATCCTATAAAAGTGCTCATAGAACAACCACCATATGATTTTACAGATTACAAACACAAAATAGCTCAGAATTCATCATCAGGCTTCGAAGTATAAGAGATATTAGTGGATAAATTCATAGAAGAATGAAGAAATCTTCTAGAAGTGGCCTTATATAGGCCTAGGCACGCTGTAGTGCGATTTCATCCTCCTAGAACTTAGGGAAGTTCTTGGCGGTAAAGCGCGATTGTGTCTTTTTAGTACGATAGCTCTAAAGCTTAATCTGGATTTTGGTATGATCACATTATTTTAATGTGGTTGTGCTAAGTACTGAAACTTAGATTTTAGAAGATCTACAATAGGTAAAGAATGGGAATAGAGTACTATTTCGACAACCAAAATATGAAATCTTTATGTGATTGATATTTGGACTCCACATAACCGACGAAAAGATGATTTGGTTGATATGAGACAAAAAATTCTTCATAGTGTACTTATATTATATGATTTGGAATTATCTTTTCATTAGTTTCATTTCATTCTGGAATATCGGTCTCATAAAGATTTCATATATAGTTAATAAAATCAAAATCTGTTTTGCAATCTAAGAGCTGACACTTAGCCCGACCATGCTAAAGTAATGTAATCGCACCAAAATCCAGATCCACCTTTTGTGCGATTGCACTAAGGTGATGCGATAATGCCTTACTGCTAAGAAACACCCTATGATCATGGTGCAGTGCGCCTAAGCCTATAAAAGGCCAGCTCTAGTAGTTTTCTTCAAGTTTCTCTGAATCTTCCACCAAAATATCTTACATTTCAGAGCCTTATTGATGCATTGAGAGTTATTTTGTGTTTCTAATCCATAGAATCGTGTTGTGGTGGTTCTACGAGTAGTTTTATG
>JBDJHY010215589.1:0-11313 GCA_039654485.1 Withania somnifera | reverse complement strand
CCTAAAACCAACCCACGTATCAGCGTTCTACTACTTCCAGAGTCACCCTAAAGCTATCACAAGGCTAATTCTAAGTCGCAGGCGTCGTATTTCACCATGTGTCAATATAAAGAAAGAATAGGGGACAAAATGAAGAAGTGGTCCAATTATATGGTAAAAACCTATAAGCCCATACCCATGGATGCTATTTAGTATAATTATCAAAGCTATATACCTAAAGATAGCCCCAGGGAGCCTACCTGTCATCCGACGAACAAAGTACTGCAAGCTTAGCTATCGACTCGACTGATAGAAAATGGTATATAATAGCTTGAAACTCATATAATAAGAATCTAGGGATCAATATGATTCTAATAATATAATTTATTCTAAGTTTCAAACTGGACCTAAAATCGAGCTTAAATGGACCCACGGGCCCCACTCGTTGAAATCAAAAACAAACTTCACCATGGGGTTCCTAGCATCACTAGGAACCTGTGCTCCAAAGGTGTGGACAATTTGAGTGTCGAAAGGGTCTAAAAATAGCCCAATATTGATTTGATTACAAAGGGTCAAAGATTCAAGCTTTACGGAATTAAATAAGGAAATTCGACGAAGTACCTACACTACATAGTAAAATAAACTCAAGGGACCATGCTTACCAATAATATCTAAATTAATCCAAGAATTAAAGTTTTCTCATTGGGGCCATTAATGGAGGAAATCATCAATTTTCAGGAATTAAAATGGAGAAGAAGACTTACCAATAGTGGGGAAATCGAAGGGAAACCCTTGGGACATTTTCCCCAACTTTTGCTGAACTTTTTTGATGAAATTCTCCTAAATATAGAGAGAAAACATGAAGGGTTTTGCTATGAAATAAATAGAAAGTCGTGCAAGAAATATTTATACTATCGGGTAACTAACTACTCATGCAATTGCATGGAAAATATGTTGCGATCGCGTATGGTAAGAAATATGAACATCACAATCACGTGAAATGGAGTCATGATCGCACAGAGGGCAGAGGAAGGATACCATCACAATCTTATAGTGTATGCATGTGATTTAGGCTGAAGGGAAACACATGAAGGCATTGCGATCAAGATAGCGGAAGGCAACATCGTGATTGCAATGAACTGGGTAAATTGAACTTTACAATTGCGTAGGGAAAGGTCGTGATCGCAATAAATAACTAGTCCTGCACCAGATGCAGGTTTGATCGGAAAAAATTCTACTAGGAAAGACTCTGAACACCACTTAAAATGCATTTGGGGTCCAATTTATGCAAATAAATTACGCACGCACACCCAAAAAAGACATTTTGGACTCAATAGTGCATTCAAATTAGGATACAATATTGTTTTAGAAAAATGTTGACCAATTCAACCTTTAGGCTTAAAATAATCAAAACTCCATCCAATACCTCAAAAACACAATGACAACTCCAGTAAGCCAATCAACCCTCTCACTAGCCTAAAATCACCATTCCAAAGCTGATGAAAGTGTCAAAATTTTATTTTGACATTCCAAATACCAAAAGACCACCCAAGGTCTAAATTAGGCCTTAAATGAAATGAAAAACCATAATTTGGCACAAACCCAAGATAAAAACCCCGAAACACAAACTTAAGGTCCATCTAGACTTTATTCGATATTCCGGAGCTAATGGAACTGTCAAAATTTAATTTTATGGCCGTCTAGAAGGAAAATTGACTATAATCAATGAGTACTTAGTTTTAGACTCTAAAATGGGCAAAGTGAAATAAATCTCAACTAAGCCGCCAAGAAAATCGGAATATTGATCCCAGTAAGATATAAATGACTTGAGGAAGCTACTAGAAAGATATAGAATACAAAACATCGCATAATTCTCATAAATAATCATAAGGGTCATTACAAGTTGGAGTTAATCCCTATTCTTAATTTGTGATAATCAGCGATTTCGGGTATTTAGATTCTCGATAATACAATGGTTTGGCTTGTTACACTACGTTGTTATGAGACAACAGCTATTGAGCTTACAATCGTGATTAAAAATTACTATCAGTGTGTAGGTAGTATGATAGAGTACTTTGGGGTGATCATATCCTTATGTTTCATAGGGCCGATTCTTGATTGATTTCTGGTTGATAGGTTGATTTTGATAATCAGAATTCAGATATTCACCTTGGTTTTAGTTCTAGGCTAGAAGTTGTGTTGGCCTTAAAGATAAGGTCAGCCGCCATATATGGTACTTGATATTTTTAATTCCCAATTGGTGTGAGTTACCATTTTGTGAGGTTGTCAGTCAATCATACCAAAGGAACTCATAGTTTTAGGGTCGCTCCTACAGGGTTTCGTTAGTTTTTGGTGATTTGTATGTGCATTAGTCCTTGCAATTCCATAGTTGAAGATTTTATTCAGTCCACTCTTCGTGAGGCCCATGGTACCGATACTCTTACCTATGGGCATAGTGGAGATGGATAAAGGTTCTTACTTCTTTTATGTTAAATAGGTCTTTTATCGATTTAAGATCGCTAATTTTTCTATTTCATCCAGTGGTACCTGATTCACTTCTTAATTTGCAATACAGTATGGTACTGATTTTCTGCCGATAGATCGACCGTCAGGGCAAAAGGATAATTTATATACCAAGGATATATCAAGATCTTATGTTCTTAATTTTTGTAATGGTTGAGGTTGAAATTTGTCCTTGATACATCTTCATATGATGTCAATTGTTTTCTAATGTTCAGATAATGCAGTTGGGGTTTTCCCAATGCTTGAACTAACCAAGAGGTGAAGTTCGAGTAACGCATCCAGGTGGTGTGTTACATTAACTCCCTATTCCTGAGTGGAAGTGGGAGCAGATTACCATTTATTTTTCTGGACTCCTTCGTACATCCAGGGGCCATAATTGTATATGGATTATCTTGGATTGATTAATTAAATCCATTTACTTTTATCAATATTATCTTCTTGGGATATCGAGAGGTTTGTTGCCTTATATGTTAGAGAGATTATTTATCTGTGTGGGGTGCTAGCCTCTATTATATCAAACAGGGGTACGTAGTTTACTTCACAGTTATTGAGGACCATCTAGTGTAGGATGGGTACACTAATAGCTCTAAGTGTAGCTTTTTGCCCACAGACAAGCGGGCACTCTGAGTGGCCACCCTGGTACCTTAGGATATGGTTTGGGCTTGTACTTTTTATCTCAGTGGTAGCTGGAATCAGTATTTGGCTTTAGAAGAATTCTCCTACAGCAAAAACTATCAGTATAGCATCCAGATACTATTATTCAAGGATTAGTATGGTAAACGTTACAGATTACAGACTGTGGGTACAACAGTATTGAGATTAAACCTCAAACTTCTTACTTGATTTGAAGATGCTACTGAGAGAGTCAGACTTGCGGCTTGGAATTCAGAGAGCTCAGAGTGTACAAAAGATCCACGCAAACTGTAGGCATTACTTCTTAAGTTTAGTACCTATGGCTTAATGATTGCAGGATCAATTGGGGCCATATAAGATCACAAATTAGATCAGTGATGTTGCTTGCGGATTGGCCTACCTTTTGAGTTAGTAGTGGTACACCATTACCTTCAACGTTTTTGTGTCTTATTGCTATACCAGATTCTTACCGTACATTCTATTATGAGTCAGCTTGATTGGAAGACTAGTTAGTATGTGTCGAGCACCTTGAGGAAGTACTTGATGAAAGATGTAAACAGAATGAGTCTAGGGATATTTATGTTATGAGAGTTTGTTGGACGCGTGATCTAGTCAAGGTGGCCATAGGGAGGTTGAAAGAATTGTGTAAATATTGTGTTCTTGTATTTCAGACATTTGGTACTCTTTATTCTTAATTTTTGCGGATAAAATTTTCTTTAGTGGTGGATATTATAAAAGACATCGGGTCTATTTCAATTTTTCTCATGTTTTTGCACATAGAGCATTCTTGTAACTGCCCTAGGTCATTTGTGACTTGTTAAGATTGGTAGATCTATTCCCTATCAATCTTATGGAAATATTGTTACTTCGGGACTCACTCAATTTAGATGATCCTGAATCCCCTTTTCATCGATTCTGTTAAGACCATAATATCAACTACCCAAGTATTCCATATATAGATTATCAAAATTGGACTCTGTTTCTATTTCCAAATATTAATTATTCAGATTGAGGCTAGTTGGCGGCCAAAACATCGCGATCACACAGGCTTGGACGCGATTGCGTACCCATGCCTATGTGCATCACGATCGCGTAGAGGTGCATCACAATCGTGTAGGCCACGTTCTGTACTCATTGCGATTGCGTAGCGATGGGACGTGATCGCATAGGCTGAGGTGGTCAGGGCTCACAACCACATAGGCCTTCTTTGCAATCATGTAGATCAGCTGGCAGGCCTATATAAAGCTTTCTCCTCCATTTTTCTTCAATTATTTTCTCGTTTAGCTGAGATTTTCCATGGTAAATTAATTAATTTTAGGTTAATTAAGTTCCCAACTTGAAGGTTTTCTCCATGGAATCATGCCCCAGTGTTTCTACATTTGTTTCTACTGGTAATTCCTTATTTTTCTATTATTAAGTTTCCATGTTAAATAAATTTTCTAGGGATTATATATTCATTTTTTATCGTGATTTTAAGCTATATTTTGTACCATATAATGTATGAGTTGTACTCTACGTGTAGGTATTAATAATTTAATTTTTTGAGTTATTAGGATTTTCAAACCAGTTTTTAGTTTGGATTTCTACGCCGCTATTTATATAGAAATATAGGTCTTGTTTAACTCCTTTTTACTCGTGGATTACATTTTTTCTAGATTTGTGTAGTACCAAGCTCGTTCGTGATTCTCTATTGTTTCTAATACATTTTTAGGTTTTCACCGATGCAAGGTAGGCTATATTCTATTTTCTTCAGACTAGGTATTAGTGTAGTACATGAATTGTAAAACACCAGCTTGGGGATGGAATTTATTAGTCTAGTCCCGATATGCTTATTCTTCTGTCCTATGGCCTTCTTAGTTGGCTTGTGCTTGGTTACTTACTCTGGGGCTATATTGCCCTACCCGCACTGGCACATGCCGACTCTGGAATATAGTATGATGGGGGAGGAGTATAACCTTTTGTGTGTATTATTCATATATTGACTCTGTAATGTAGATTGGTTGGGAGGGGATTATACTAATGATTAGATTTTAGTAGCTATCCCCTGATTTAGGCTGGTAGCTTTAGAGACGATCTAGGTAGGCTGATTAATATGTGTTCTACCTAGGATATTGTGTATGATTAGGCCATTTGTGGTCACTTGGCTACAGATAAAAGGATATGGCTATGTTGGATAGTTAATATCCCTGTGTAATGATATTATACCCAGACAAGTACAACCTTATTAGATAGTCAACATCCCTACGGGATATATTTTTCCCTAGCCCGGTGCGAGCCTAGGAGCAAATTGTATTGGCTTGAGCTACGGGGCAGAAAGGCCAGGCTTTTGAAAAAAGTGACTGACGCCTACGTCGAGCAAGAGAGTCCATGTTTCCTATGTATGGATATGTACTGGACCTTAATGGGCGCCCTCTAGGCAGTTGTGGCATCTTTGGTGCGATTACCCATGGCTCGGGGTTGTTGTTGGGCTAGGAAAGGATTTACCTTGTGACTAGGGCTTGGTTACCATTCTATGGATTCTAGTTAGTAGTCTTAGATGTGTCTAGACTATTGTTGATTCCGTGTTGTGAGCATGCATTAATAGTTTAACAGATAACTGTATTTTCACAGAGTAACAACTGAAAATTAATTTCTCATACATTATATGTATGCACGACTACGGTGCCAGTATGGAACTATTTTTGCATACCTCCTAATTTATTTCTCATAGAAACTTGGATTTTTGGGTATTGCCTTCATGGCAACAATTGGATTTCACTGCGATTTCAACCCGCCTATTTGGCTCGACTTGAGTTCTACTGAGATATAATATGTGTGTTCGAGTCCCTACTAGTTATGAGAGTTGAATGTGGATTCGAGTCCCTACTAGTTACAAGGTTTGCATACGGGTTCAAGTCCCTCCACGAGCCCCACCGACCCAAGTTGCTATTCTTAGGGCATTGATACGCAGCCTGGGGGAAGGATATATAAAGGAGTAGTGATTTACGGTTCTAGTACTCCATGGGTCCTGCCTCGTGTGCCTTATTGCCAGAGGAGGAGCTTATGGGATTACTATTGTGATAGTTATTTTTTAGCACCTCTTTGCATTGCATCTCTACACGTTGATTGTACTCTTTGAGACTTACAGGGGGAGTACCTGTTTGGGTTACTTGGTTTTTTGGTTGTACCTACTAGTAGTATGGGATGCTGTACATATTGGTTTGCTAGTAGACTTTTTCATTCTTTTCTGTCTCTAGTAGTTACTATGGGTGCACTTGTTGTTCTTTTGTTGTTAGCTTAGCATGTTGATGGTGTTGTATTCCCTTATTGGTCCTTATGTGTGTTGGTTATATTGGAGCTCCAAGTACACATTATGCTTGGTCATGATTTGCTTATGACCCAGGTTTTGTGTGTGATACCCAGATAGTGGATTTCCTTCACACTTGTTAGCTGATATAACACAATTTGATAGCTAACCCTATCACTGTACATACTAGCTATTACTGTAGTCACTCTGTATCTGTTATATGTTATGTTCCACTGCCCTACTTACTCTTGATCTCTCTTTACCTTACTTATTTTCGCCCAGTCACCCTATGATGCCTATTGGGTACCCATTGTTTTTGGTACGCATGCTACATTTTTGCATATTTTTATGATGCATGTCTTAGTACGAGCAATTAGGGCAGAAGCGATTGTGCAAACTAGTTTGGTGCTGTTTTAGGAGATATGGTCAGCATTTGGCATTCAAAATGGCTTATCCTCCTTCTATATCTAAAGTTTTTCTACTTGGAGTCTCGATAGCTATTCTGTATTTCTTTTCCTGTTGTCTGTTATATTCTGTACTTTTTTATATATAGATGCTCTACAGCCATGATACCAGGTTTTGGGGAGTTATTTTTGATTATGTATATTCATGTTCTACTTTTGTTCCTTCTTTTCATCTCTCTTTTTTTTTCTTTTGGTTCTTGATACTGGTTTATCACTTTACGCTATGGGTCAGGGTTAGGCTTGTCTATAGATGGGATGTAGACGTCATCACAACTCTATTTTTGGGTAGTAACAACTACTTTTCTAATTTGGTTCCAATCCAAATTTTGTAACATATGTTGATGTGATCGGAAAAATTGGTTAAAAATAGTATTAGTGGCTTCCTATATTTGTAGCAGGTTTTTATAAATAAATAAGTTGAATGTCACCTAATTTCTATTTCTTCGGAATTAATCTAGGTTTCAGATTAAACTGTGCACATTTTACTTTAAATTCTGCAAGTCTAACCCTTCTATTGTTACCTTGAATAAATCCTACTAGAAGTCTAAATTTTTCAAGTATAAATTCAAAAAAAAAAAGTAAGACTATTCTTAACAATTAAATTATATATGTCACAAGCACAACTAATATGAAAAATATGTTCAAGTGGTGGAGAAAGTGATCTTTTAATGTCTCAATAGAGGTGGTGTTATTAGATGCATTGTCAAAGCTACACATAAAATTTTACCATTCAGATTATAATAATTAGCAACTTTAGTAATTGTTTCTAAAATAAATTCTGCATCATGCCTACGATTTTCATAATATAGAAAAGCTAAAATTTTATTTTTAAATTATAAAATTACTGTCTATCCGGTGACAAGTAACAGTGAATAATCATGTCTAGTTACAACATGACCAAGATCAGAAGTTAAAGGAACTCTACATGGAAGATTAAGAAATAGGATACGTAAATAAAATGCATATTGTCCGTGTAATCTAAAACTATAACCGACATATACTTACAGAAACTTAAAAATATTGAATTATAAATTTTTGTATATAAAAATAAATGCATTAGAAGAAGAAAAAGTGAAAGACAAACAACCTACATCTATCATTTTCTCTATTTCAAAGCAGCCATGTGCTTTATTATAAATTTGAATTAATTTATCATTTTTGGATTTAATTTAGTCTGATTCAATCCGTCTTCCTTAACACTAGTTACTTTGGTCCATTCTACTTTATGTTTAGTTCTACAATGTCTAGTCAAGGTACTCGTCCCCCCTGTATTAGCCCCCTCTTATGCGAAAATACTTGATTGCTAATAACACATTTAACGGTTTCAATTCCTATTATATCTTCAAATAATTTCCATAGAACACTAATTTTTCTAGGAGGTTTAGGAGCAAAATTAACAAATTGTGGGGACGAGGCGTTGAGATTCTTATTATTATCATCATCATTATTATTAAACTCGTCAATATTAATATTAGCATTCCCTTTTAATTCATTATCTTATTCTATTTCGTAATTTTCTTGCAACTCCGCATAATTCATATCATACATACCCTACACCCGCCATATTTAAATTATAAATTCTTGTTCAGGTTCACTAGCAATACTAGGTAGAGCGGCAAACATATTAAGTTTTAAAAAAAAAAGTCGAAAAAGGGTCCAACCCAAAACAACTATATTAAATTTAAAAAAATTAATTTCGGGCTGGGTCGGGTTGGGTGGACCGATCCAAATTCGGTGGTCAGGACCAAACCGAAACCGGATAGATCAGTCACTGTTTTGATCCAATTTGAAAATTATTGGGCCGATTTTACCGGACGGACCTGCCTATTGGAGAACCACACTAGACTGCACTTAAACTTGTCCTCCTTCTCCAATCTACACCCTTTAATCATCTGCAACAGTTTTGCCCCTGAAATTCTTCTTTTTTTTTAAAAACCTTTTTTGTAAAAAGGTAAACCTTTCTCATAGATATTTCTCAATTTTGATATATGGGGATAAGATGAATAATTCAACCCCGTGATCAGAGAAAATTCTTTCAAGCCAAAACACGCAGGATTATCGTCCATATAGAACCACATCTCATGCAATATTTCCTTCACGCTAGGCAATAGAATGTAATGGATCATCTTTTCATTGAACTTAAGGAATTCGTGTATACTTCATAAATTTTCAAAGAATGACTTTTTAAAACTTCTCTTAAGTTCTTGATCTTTTAAAACTTTGTTAAACTCGTTGTATAATACCGGCCTAGAACTAATTGATATTTTTACCAAAAAAGATTCATAGATATTAAGTCATGTGGCGAGGTCGTACCTCTCACCAAGAATGTGTCTTTCATAATATGTCAATGGCAGAGCTTCATCATCTTCACCAACATCTCTTCCACTACCCTCAAAATCATTTCTCCCACTATCTTTAGAAGCATTCCTCCCACTACCCTGGGAGAAATCTCTTCCACTGTCCTGGGAAATATTCTCCAACTGCCCCGATCATCACTAGCAACGTGAACTTGCCCATCATTATAATTTACTAATAACGTCTAGTCGACTATAATTTTTTTCTTTTCGAACTCCTTAAAATGTCTTTACCCTTTCTTTCACTACCATCAATATTAGTGTTTCCTTTCCTTATCAACTCTTAGCCATTTTTTATGATCTATGTGAAAAAAATCTCGTCGTTGGCAAACAAATCGACCAGAAAGTGTATAAATAGAAATACAAGTAGCAATAAAATAAAGAAATACAGATTTCAAACTCAACGATGAACAATACTTCAAAAAAAGATATTAAATAAAATATAGAACAGTTATAACTATGAAAATTCAAAAAAAAATCACACACATGAACCGATGAAAACCCATTTTTTTTCAAAATTTCAAGTGCAAAAATAACGAAAATGCAACAAAAATATTGTAGACTCTACAAAATTACAACTAAATAACACTGATTTTGTATATATTAATGTCCTAATTTGCAGAAAAAAAATTATTTTTTTCCAATGAATACTGAGCTCACTAGATGAAGAACACATAAAATAACATAATTAATGTTAAAATAATTAAAAAAATAAAAAAAACTTACCTGACGATAAAGACGAACAATGATGAAAATTAGAGGAGACGAGAAAATGAAAATGGAGTTTTTAAAAAAAAACTATACGAAAAGAGAAAGAAAATGAGTTTAGAAGACAGAGTGGGAGTTGAAATATATTTTAAGAAAAAGGTGAGGGTTTTATATTTTAAAAAAAATTATGTGGAACACAATTTTTAAAAATGTTCAAAAAACCTATAATCCCAAACCGTTTTTCATTTTTACTTTACAAATCTTAAAAATTAAATTTAAAAAAATGATCATCTATCTAAATAAGGTAGGAGGGATATTTGACTGATCCATCTCTAACTTAGCTTTTGCATAGTGTAGCGTTTATTGGTAATAAATATACTGTTTATTTACCAAAAGAAATATAGATCCCTTTTCTCCACAACTGCAACGTGTTGAGATCTCTCTACTTCTCGCATTGATGGCTTTGGATTTCATATCAAGGTGTATTTCACATTCTGCTTAATACAAATTTTAAATTATGTGGTTATTAATTTTTATTAATATTTTGCTTATTTTTTAAAATTATATTTCACATGTTCGTATTGATAAATTTCAAAAATTAGTTAAATTGTTCAGGATATTTAAAATAGCATTACGATAAAAAAGTTCCTCTCAATTATCAAATTATATTATTTTGATTTTTTATATTCTAATGTATGTATCTTGGATATACTTCTATATTTTGGTTGTGTTGTAAGATTTACATATGTTATTATTTATTTCAATTACTTGTTTTAGTGACTAATTGGATAAATCAATAAGAGTTTCAATTTGAGTACCATAAAAAGACTTTTAATTGTATATGTGAACGCATGATCTAAGAAGGTTTCTCAAAACAATTATCAATCTTGTATATATTTTTTTTCCTTTGATCTCCTTTTATATTGAAGTAAAATTTGAGACGTCTAACTTTAAAAATAGTACAACAGAATATATCAAAAAATTTAAAGTGAAAGATTATTGATTTGAAATTAAAATACTAAGAAAATTGAAACGTATTATATAGCATTAGACTGACTTTATAATTTTATTCTATGTGAAATTATCTATTGGAGAAAAAGATTAACTTTCATAAGGCTACATGAAAAAGAAATTATAAGACAAAGATTAACTTTTATAAGGTGAGAAAATTGATCAAAAACTTGATTTGATCTAGAAACTCATGATTCTAATATTAGGTCTATCTTTTCAATTTTACCTTACATGATAAATTGTTTTTTTTTTCTTGCAAAAGTAATTTAATATTCAACTACATTATTATTATTATTATTATTATTATTATTATTATTATTATTATTATTATTATTATTATTATTATTATTATTAT
>JBDJHY010215570.1:0-11313 GCA_039654485.1 Withania somnifera | reverse complement strand
GCATAATGCAAGAAAATGACTGAGCAGGTCATTACATAGCGAAATCCTAGTCGAGCCTTAAATTTGTTTAATTGCATATTCCTTAGGTTGGTTGGAGAGAAGGATGCTAAGAAAGATTTATTAGTTTTCCGGAGAAACTAGTGATGTTTTAGATTCCAAGGATAAATCCACAAATTCATTCTTTATTTATAGATATTTAATTAACTACAATGGATTATTGATAATTTAATTCCCTAGTTTGGTTTCTTGTTATCTTTTAGTAGTGACACAATTGATCAACCCGTGTTCGTATTTTATATTTAACACCTTTTATCTTATTTTTAATCCTCCTAATCCTTGTAATATCAGTTCAAATTATAGTAGTTGCACATTAGTTTCCTCTCTTACTCAATTGCCTCACATATAATTGTTCCTCATGGATTTGACTCCGAATTTTTATTGATTAATGATACTTTGACAACGTCCATGTGCACTTTTAGATCTATTTCAAAGTGTAATTGAGTGTTATCATAAATAGTGCCACTGCCATGGAATAATTTTTCATATTGAGTTAGTTTAGAAATTAGAGCATAGCTGCTTAGATTTGAACTTGTGAAAATCTATTTATAGGTTTTTCTTATTTCTTTATGTTAGATTGTTTTTTTTTTTTGGTATGGTTACTGTGGAATCTTTAACCAAAGTGTGTTTGGTGGATGAAAACTTCATTGTACAAACTATTAAAGTGTAGACTCATGTCAATGCCTATGCCCTAGAAAGCAATGGTTGAGAAAGTTGTTGATTCGGGCGAAGATAATCGTAAAGATTGGATAATGGAAAATTTTCAAAAATTAGAGTCATTTACGCATATTTGTGAATGTGTATGGAGAATTACGGAAGGCTTCTTGGCTAAGCATGTGGAAATATGCCAAGGGATGGTGTAACTTAAATTTGATACTTTCACTTTGGAGGATGAGTTGGAGTTACACATTGAGACGTATGACATTTTCCACCAAAATGATGAATAGTATTGATGTTGGATTGTTGTCTAAGGAGGATGGAGTCTCAGTTGATTTGGAGGAGATAATGGAAGTTTGCAAGCCATCCAACTCGAATATCATTCAAGATGCCGATGTTGATGATATGATACTAGAGTTGTACAAAAGAGTTGAACGAATTTGGGTGAAGACTCTAGTTCATCTAGGGTTAAGCTTTCTAAGAATGAAGCATCTTTGGAGTTAACACGTTTTTCTCTAACATTCCACTTATTTTTTAACATTGTTCTTGGCGGATGTTAATGAAAATGAAAAATCCAAGAAATTGGAGAAATTGAGCTACATGGAACAAGATGTGTTGATCTTGAAGTTTTTTATTCCAGGTAGATAAAATGATATCCCCCATTTAAAGGCCAAGAAATGCAAAATGCGATGCTTATGTTTTGGCCTATTCACTTGTCCACCATCGTCCCATGGAGATCATCTTAAAAGAGAATTATAGTTTGAATGAAGATTCAAGTCTTCAAAGTGGAGAGATAAATTGTAAAATGGTGGATGAAAAATTTTATTTTTTTTTTCTCTTAGTTTTTGATTTTTATTTGTTGTTTTTAGAGTTGTGTAATGCTTTGTATTTGACTAATCCATTATATTTGAGTTTTGGTGAAGAAAATAAGCAGGTGGAATGTTTTTTCCCTACACTACGGTCAAAAGTGCACCTTGGCTGACCAAACTATGGCCACCAAACATTCTAGAAGCTGGAAATGAATCTTCCCCTGAGTGAAAAGTAACTTCTGTGATCACGTACCATATTTTTGTGATCACGCATGTTGAAATTCTCAAAAGTCACAACAGCATAAGTCAAATTCATCATCTTTCACGAATAGGGGATACTCTACTACGATCTCGTAACATCTGTACCCCAGGTATAAATCCAAATCCACAAGACTAAAATTGGATAAGTATCAAAAAGAGTTAACCCCAAACTAAATAAGATGAAGGAGGATTTTACTCTTCACTTAATCAAACAGTCATCACTCTCAAGGTATGTCTCTAGCCTCTCTTTTGATTTTTGAACGAAAATTTCTTCCCCATTAAGGATATGTCGGCCATAGAGACTATTTAGGGGTAAATTTTGTTCTTGTTTTTGCATTGGTTTAGTAAGTTGGGCTTAGAAAAATATGTGTGAGGATAGGTTTGAGTGAAGGGTGAAAGTTAATTGTGAAATTCTGGTCAATTTGAGGCAAAATTCTTTAAAAAGAGCAAAAGAAAGTCAGGCCCTGTAAGTGCTCGATGAAATTCCTAAGAGAAAATTAGCATCAAGACTGATGAACATCACGATTTCTTGACCTCTTTCCATGATTGTGAAGTTCTATTTTGTTGGGAAAAATATTAACGTTGTTCCTCAATGAA
Organism: Withania somnifera; assembly: GCA_039654485.1. Taxonomy (NCBI): domain Eukaryota; kingdom Viridiplantae; phylum Streptophyta; class Magnoliopsida; order Solanales; family Solanaceae; genus Withania; species Withania somnifera. The sequence continues at coordinate 8,932 of JBDJHY010215570.1, read as the reverse complement.
GAAGTAGGAAGGAATTATTTCAAAATAGTAGCTTTGCATAGGTTTTAATGATGAGTTTTGATTTGGTTTATTTGGCCTCAATTCTTTCTAATACATTGCTATAAATTCCTATAAAAGTTTTTGATAATGTCTTTGCTTTTAGGTACTTTTGATTAAAAATTGGCCAATCATAACATCAAAAACATGTAAGATGTTGTTGATGAGATTGTAGTGATGATTTTTATGATCAAGAAACCTTCACATCTTTCAAATGCTGGCAGTTGTATGATCGTCTCCACTCTAAAAATATCATAAAGGAGTAGGGCATATTACTTCAAAATCTTGCGTCATCCATTTTGGGTTTGTTTGCAAGGACTAATAAGTTGGATAGTATTTGCAACAGAGCCTTTGGAGGCATATGTCACCATAGTCCATGAGTTCTATGCCAACACGGTTGAGATGGACTTTGCTAATGAGATAGTGGTGATAGTGAACGAAAACCGGTCCGGTTTGACCCACAAACCATCAATGCATATTACCACCTACCAAATGCTGACAATGCAATGCATAAAGCTATAATAAAATAAAGAGGTAAGGATATATTTGTGAGACGCTTCGATGATTGGGTTTTCTCGAGGTGAATTGTGACAGAAAACTAAAATAAATTATTATCAATTCACAACAAAAGCGAGGATGTGGCTCTGTATTATTTGTGGTCGTATGGTCCCCTCTACAAATAAATTAGATATTACTATCAATCGGGGAATGATTATTTATGCTATTATGGTAGTCCTTTCCAATAATTCCAGCAAGTTAATTGTGGAGAAGATGCACTAGGTAATGATGGGAGAGACCATAAGTATTTTCTTCCCATATATATTTACATAATTATCCTATCAAGCCGTGGTGGAGAGGAGGGACGATGACAGGGAGTGAGGCTAAGAGAAGATGATTCATCCATTGAATAAAAAGTGGGCGGGGAGTGTGTCTAAGGAAAGGAAGATTAATGTAGTAGCCCCGTCTTTTGGTACATTCAACGGGTACGAGTAATCTGTGGCTACACTAGACATGGAACCACTCCCGGTAGGACCTTTGACACTCAGGTATAGCTCCACCAAGGTCCACAACATGGGTACTCAGCTACGCCATCTTGTGGCGGGCTTACCTACAGGTCCTGGAGAGAGCTCATCCAGAAAACCAACAACTACTATTAGTGGTCCTACCTTGAATTTCTCTCAAGATAAGATATATATAAAATAAAGGTTGGCCAAAGTTGAGAGTCGATAGTATAAATAGAGAGAGCCTGAGAGAAAAAAGAGCAAATTCCTGACTATGACGATGAGCATGCTTCACCAGTTTTGCGGATCTAGTTTAGATGATGATGAGGATAAGGATGAGGATGAGGAGGCTGATGATGATATGACCCTTGAGGGACCTAGTAGCTCGAATTCAGAGTGATCCTTACTCCAGGGAGCCCTTACCCCTTTTTTTCTTTTATATTCTTCTTTGAGCTTCGACAGTGAGGGTACTATCATATTTTTGTTAGGATTAGGGTAGCCCATAGCTACTATTTTTATTAATTTTTTGATTTGGTTCCCTTGTCGGGTTTGATATTTTTATTTGGATATTGAAATGATAGATTTGTGACCATTTCGGTCTTGATTTTTATTTATGATATTGATTGGAGACTATTTTGATACTTCATAGGTTAGTTATTGTTTTATTTAATTTTATCTGTTAGTTCTTATATAGTTTAATAGTTTAGTACTAGATTCTTAGTGACAATGCTTTTAAGGGAAATGTCATAATTTTTTATTTTTTAGATAGAGGTATAATTAGATAATGTGTGTAGATGTTACATTGGCTTTGCTGGCACTAATAAATTTAGTTGCATAATGTACATAACCCTCCAAAATATTTATTGATTTTGATAAAATCAAGTACATGGCAAATAAATGATTTTGGAACAACACTTTGCTCTTTTGGTGACTCTTGATTTACTAGTTAGTGATATTTAGTTTATTATCTTTTTGTTCTCATGTACAAAAAAAGATTGAACCATCTTGAATAATTTTCATGACATGTGTGGTGAGTTTTTATTTATTAATTATTTGTTATTTGTGTTATCTAGAACTTTTCCCATTAGTCTTTTGTTTCTTGTTGAAATTGTAGAGTTGAGAAAATGACCTTAGGCCATGATTTGAGTGAAAACCTCTTTAAAAGTCCTTTTCCCATTTAACCGAAAGTGAGCGATCTATTTGAACCCCGGTTGAGCCTTTTGACTCCTTATTTAATCAACCACATTAAAAGCTGAAAACCTTTTTGAACCTCTATCCTTCTTTTGAGCCTACTTCCCCGAAGATGAACACAACTTAGTCCAAAAGCCTAAGTTAGTGGCATTGAAATTTGAGGAATGAGGAGTGCTTAGTTAGTCCACAACTTAGGCCAAAAGCCAAAGTTGGGGATGGGGTAGTTGGTTGGTTAAAGGAAATTTACCCTTAGTGGAAGTGAAAATAAATGGATGAGTACATCATTCCTTAGTTTTTTTGGATATTGATATGATAGATTTGTGCCCTTTTCGTGCTTGATTTTTATTTACAATATTTATTGGAGACTTTTTTGACACTTCATGGGTTAGTTGTTGTTTTTTTTATCTTTATCTATTAGTTCTTATTTAGTTTATATTTTAGTACTAGTTTCTTAGTGACGACTCTTTTAAAGGAAAAAGTCATATTTTTTATTTTTTAGATAGAGGTGTAATTAGATAATGTGCGTAAATGTTGCATTGGCTTAGTTGGCACTAACCACTTTAGTTGCATAATGTACATAGCCCTCCAAAATATTTGTGGATTTTGATAAAATGAAGTTTCATGGATAAGAAATGATTTTGGAACAACACTATGAGTATGTGTGACTCTTAATTTACTAGTTAGTGATATTTGGTTTATTATTTTTTAATTCTTATTTAGAAAAAAAAGAATGAACCATCTTGAATAATTTGCATGACATGTGCGGCGAGTTTTGTTTATTAATTATTTGTTACTTGTGTTATCTAGAACTTTCCTCGTTACTCTTTTGTTGCTTGTTGAAATTGTAAAGTTGAGAAAATGACCTTATGCCACGATTTGAGTGAAAACCTCCAAAAAAAAGGGTGTATCCCATTTAACCAGAAGTGAGTGATCTATTTGAACCCCAGTTGAGCCTTTTGACTCCTTATATGATCAACCACATTACAAGCCGAAAACCATTTTGAACATCTATCCTTCTTTTGAGCCTACTTCCCCAAAGATGCATACAAGTTAGTCCGAAAGCCTAAACTAGGGGTGTTGAAATTGGATGAATGAGGAGTGCTTAGTTGGTCCACAACACAGGACAAAATCCTAAGTTGGGGGTGGGGTATTTGGTTTATTAAAGGAAATTGACCCTTAGTGGAAGTGAAAAAGAATGGAGGAGTACATCATTCCTTAGTAAAATTTGTTATTTTATTTTTCATATCTTTTGAAAAAAAATATTTCATTTCTTTTCATGTGTTGTGTTATTCAGTGGAATAAAAAGAGAAGGATGAAATGAGTGAAATAGGCTTGTGCATGAATGAGTGGGGATAAGTTTGGAAGTGAAAAAGCAGTGAGGTTATGAGCTTTGAATGCATTTCGAAAAGGTAAAGTCACCTGACCAAAAATGAATTACCTACCTTTACTCTTTACTTACATTAGAAGCTTGATGAAGACCTTTGGGATTCTCAATGAACTACTTTTTGATTGGTAACGATCGAAAATAAAGGCAAGCTTATGGTATGCCACCTTTTGGCATTTGAATTTCTTTATTGAGTTTGAGTGTTGCATTTGTCCCTTGTATTCATGTATATATGTTGAGTGATTTAGGACTTTAGTTCTTGTGAGGTCATAAAAATTATGATGGATAGGTGATATGGATAAATTTTGAAAATGAGACAAAAGGGCATGCTCTTAGTACTAGTAGCATTGAGTCACATCTTGAGGATTATTTGTTGTCACTTGATTATTTTGATTTTTCCATTTACTTCTTGAAAAAATGGTTCTTGAAATGGAGGGATTTGTTAGAAAAGGTGTGCAAGTTAGTTACTACTTATTCATACCAATCAAATCCATGATCTTTGTTCTTGATTTGAGGAAAATTTAGATTGGAAGTGCATGATTTTCTAGTTGAGTTTGAATCATGCAAGTCCTCTTGGTATAATTGTTTTTTGTTTTCTTAAGGAAAAATAAAGTGTTAAGTTGGGGGTATTGAAAAACGGTGCATTTACCACTTATTTACACTAATTTTTGCTATTAATTTGAGGTCTTTATCATGAATATCTCGTCGCTTACAATGTAAATTGGTATATTGTAGGTGAAAAGTTATAACAATTGAGAATAAATGCAAAAAGACAAAAATGATGGATAAATGGTGCAAAACGCTGGAGAATGAAAAATCTACGGGAAACTAGCAACCAAATGCTCTTCGCTATCACAGAAATAACTCCACGCGATTGCGTCTAAGGATCAGGTGAAAGGGTGGTCAACGGTCTTCGCGATCGTGGTGTCAGAGCATGCAATCTTGACATATTACGTAGATGACATACGAAATTGCTAAAGTTATTGCACACGATCATGATGTTTTGAAAAGCCGTACCTTGTGATCACGATCTGAATGATGCAATTGTGAAGGTCATTTATGTGAAGCACCAGGCAGTTCTAGAAAATTCATGTTTTTGACACCAATTCCATATAAAACTTGAGAAGCTCGTTTGGGAGAGTATCTTTTTGTTGCCTTTGTCTAAAATTACAACAAAGAGAGAGCCTGTAACCATCCATATAAACCTTAGGTTAAAAATTTGGTGTTCTGTAGTGTTAAATCCTTTACCATTTCTTCTTCCCTAGTTTTAATTGTTTATATTTAGTGTGTATACTTCAATTCTCATTTGAATCTTATAGGCGTAACTGATACAATATTTGGATTTTGACTTGGGTTTTAATGTCATCTCTACTTTGGTGTTAATCTAATATTTGTTGATTATTAATTGAGTTTTGTGGATCTAAATTTATCTTATTTTTTAATTGATTTCTAGAGGGAGTAGCTAACTCTTGGAATTGCCCATATACTTTTATTGAGCTTGAGAGAGTCAATAGAGTTGGGAAGATAAATTTAGCATGATTTCCTTGTGGATACTTAAATTGGTTTTGTTGTCATATTCCTTATGATGGCTCGAGAGGACGTTAAGAAAGATTTTTTAGTTAATCGAGAGAAACTAGTGAATATTTAGAATCCAAGACTAAATACAGAAATTCATGCCTTGTTGATAGATATGTAATTAACTACCATGGATCGTTGATGATTTAATTCCTTATTTTAGTTTATTGTTATCTTTGACTTGTGACACCATTGATCAACCCATGTTCGTATGTCATATTCGACATCTTTTTTCTTATTTTTAATCCCGCAAAACCTTGTACTATCCATTCAAATTATATTAGTTGCACTTTAGCTTTCACTCTTACTCGATTGCCTCACATATAATTATTCCTTGTGGATTCGACCCCGACTCTTTGTTAGGTAATTGTACTTTGACAATAACTGCATACTATTTTAGATTGGTTTCGGAGTGCAATTGAGCGTTATCACTAGCACAAGATTACTAGTTAGTCTCCAAATACCTCTAAACCAATAGGTATTCACAAGTCTTCAAATTCTAGGAATGCAGATCCAATCAACCTTGCATGTACGAACGTCTGGCATAATCTACATGTGGTAAACTGTACAAAACAAAAGTATGCAGTTAGTAATATATAAATTATGAAATCGTATATGGAATGCATGAAAAACTTTGGATCTTAATTATCGAGAATCAATAATATGTAATAATGTCATTTATTAGTAATCTTCAACTCTACTATGTTGACCCAAGGTGACTTACCACTACCATTCTGGCATACTCTATACTTAACAGGGACACTACGATGCCAACAAACCTCAGGATGTGCATTACTATGCTGACACAATCATACATGATATATGATCTATTTAAAACAACAAGTATTGAAAGGAATTTCAAACTCTTCATAAATAGTGGACTTATAAATAGAGTAAAAAATACCATTATTTTACTTATGAAAACTGATATTTTTCATCCTTTAGGAGCTTCTTATAATTGACATACTTCATGCGTATAGCTATGTAGTCCAATGTATAACCCTATGCTGGGTGGGATCCCTAAACCTTTTCAGGGTAGAGGGCTATTGAAAAGTTTTCCTAGTGGATCCACTAAGGCTTGAAATAATTTAAGCTCTTATTAGTTCATATAATGCTTCCTACATTTGGCTACACAGATTATGGGATAAGGCTTTTGACCCGAATACTCTCGGTGCTAATACTCTTCCCCAAAAATTTTATTAACATTAATTTCGTATTTACTTCCTATCTTAACCAATAAAATCCATATTTTAGATTTCCAATGACAAAATAAAATATGGAATATTGACATCATCTCATTGCTTTACAAACATGCTCAATATAATTTGAAGGTTTAACCTTGAATACATCATCAATTCATGCCTTATGACTCTTACTCGCAAACATGCTTCAACATAAAAAACTCATTAATTTATATAAAATTTATCAGGCTCATACTTATATCGAAATTTCATCAATTTGACTCTTTAATTAAAAGACATATAATTTTAGTATATAATATGCAGAACTTCATAAAATCTCAGGCTCCTATCACCAATCTAGCACCATGACTCTTCAACTCGAGGAACATGAAACTTCATAACCTTAACCCATAAGGACACACATGTTTATGATATATTATGTAGACTTCATGAATAGTACTCAACAACCATCAAGGAACATGCAAATAAGGATAATCTCAACATACAATATGAATTGGAAAACCCTAGCAATTTCCTACTAGATACTTAACTTAAAATAAAAGGGTTTGGACATGGTTAAAAGAAACCCCTATTCAAGTAACACATACCATTATTATGCTCTAATATTCTAAATTTTATGGAATAATGGAGTTCTTTAAGGTTGAAGAACCCTAAGCTTAGAGAGAATGGAACTCTTGATACTTTTTCTTCATTTTAGTTTTTGTCAGATTATGTTGTGACTTAGTGTTTTAGAATATATTAAGTATGGGGGCTTAGGTTTAAAGTAGGAATAACACTAATTCCCATGTATTCTAACCCTTAATAGACCCCAAAATTATTGGATGTAAAATAGTAGGAGAAATGTCAGTAATAAACTTGCAAATATGAGTGACCTTGTGCAGAAATTTAGCATGAGCTGGCACCCATCATGTCACGGTGGACATCACAGTGAAGTTTCTAGAGTGACATGGTGGTCAATAGGTGATGTTTACAGTGTGACACGGTGGTCATCATGTCAACCCTCTTCACTTTGTTCTCTGAACACTTGTTTCAAGTATGTCCTATTTGATATCGCGTGGTACTTTTAAGAGTGACATGTTGGGAGTTTCTAACCATCTAAACACACATATAAACATTTAGGGTTGATACCTAACAATTAACAAGCTTTCTTACAGGTGAAAAACATCATTTTACTCCTAAAATCATCAACATACTCTAGAATTGGAAGGAAACATTGAGGTACTAGAACACCTTAAAAAATTGTCAAAATTCCTACCCTAGACTCAGATTAACATGCAATTTCGTTGCATTGGAAAGTGGACTATGAGAAATTCAATTAAAATAAAACACAACCATCATACACTTTTTGTTTGATATAGTCAAGACAAAAAATCTAGGTCATGATGGCGTCTTCCTATAAACAAGCCTAACCTTAATTCCCGGAGCCACGCACAACGGGCTATAAACACTCAAACTATTCGATTCAACAAACAAAGGCATAAAAAATACATAAAGAACGGAAGCTAGAAGGAAATCATACATAATACAAATCCCAAAGCCTGGTATCAGTGGCATATAGAGCTACTATATAGAATAACCAGAAGATATAAGGTACAAAATAACTCCTACGAAAGATAATACAATGCAGGGCCTGCTATAGACCGAATAAAGTGAGCTAGATTAAGGAAACCAATGTCATCTTGGATGGCAAAGCACACCATAATCGGCTAAATCTACTCGGCACGATCATGACATCTCCAATAACCCATGCCGATATCTACACCACAAAAAAAGGTACAGAGGTGCAGCATGAGTACCAAAAAGGGTACCCAGTAGATATCATCAATCGACTAGGTTAAAATAAATGCGAGTAATAAAGGAGAGGAAGTAAAACGTGTCAAACAGTAGAGAAACAATAAGGCTAATAGATAAGCAGAAAGGTAAGGTACTAGACATGCAAGTACATTCTATAGGGACTAAACATGGTAACCATAATCCATAATGGCCAGTATCTAAAACCCATAAACGAAGTAAGGGAACATACCTGAGCTTCAGCTCTCGAGAACCCCACTATTCATAATTCCACATATGCATGTATACATAAAACCTACCTAGCGGCCCATCCCGCCAGTAAGCACAAACAACACAACATAACCCAATGTGACTCCTCCCTTAAGCCCGGTGGGCAAACACCCTACTAAGGAAAATACACAGTGGCACAGGAAAGTAAAGTGGAGCAGTATCCTCGATACCAACAACCAGAGCCTCGCCCCCACAATACCAATCACGGGCACACCCCCTGTTAGTGCTAGTCAACAGGGCCTCGCCCTCACAATAACAAAACCCAAGGCCTCGCCCCTATCAGTGCCAGTAATTGGGGCCTCGCCCCCATATTGAAACTAACAAGCCAATTAATAATATATAGGAGTCTCAACACGTAATAGCAACAATAATACGACTTATAATAGAAATAGAAAGTAAATGGAGTCTAGGATCATCCAAAGGGCACTAGCTAAGAACTCACCTCAACACACTCATTGCCTAGTAACTAGTATAATTCCTAG
>JBDJHY010215560.1:0-11313 GCA_039654485.1 Withania somnifera | reverse complement strand
AATTAGGTATTCAATTAATATTCTTCTTCTTTGATCAAGAGAGGAGGCTATCACAATTGGAGGAGGGAGAACTTGGAAAGAGAACATCATAATTACACCTAGGGTGAAGATTATTCTTATGATTACTTATGGTATTTGTTATCTATGAACTCCATAGTAATTATGTATTGTATGGGATAAATACCCTAGTTCTAGGGCTTGTAGTTCACACACCATGTATGAATGATAATTAATATAAAGTTTTGGTTTCTGGTTAACCTATTATTCCTCTATTTTATTATAATGGTGTTTGTAATTGTTGGCCACTATTAGAAGAAATTCTTATGCTTGCTAGGTTGTTGAATACAATAATCTTATGAATGAATGGGAATAGAAGAAGTGTGTTTATGTTATTAACCTTAATCCAAAAGTAGTAATATAACTAGTTTGATGAAGACATAATCGTTTACTTAGTTGCTTTGCTTGGGTAAATTACGGAAGATAGTTTTAATGCTTTTATGAAAACTTAACAACACTCTAATTGGGTGTAGTTGTTGCTTTTTTAATTGGTGACTAACGGAAAATCAATCCCTAGTCATATCTTCAACCCCTAACTCAAGAATCGGTGGAACGAAGACCTTAAATTAAGTTAAGTCCTTACATGTGTGTGTATGCAATGCCATAGCCCTAGAATTGCTCTTAATCTTGAATTACCCCAAGTTCTACCTCCGCTTATCTATTTTCATCTTATATGCACTTTAATTATATACTAGGTAGTACCTTATCTTGAATTCTAAATTTGAACTTTAAAGTTAAAGTTACACCAAGCACCAATAAAAAGAAGAAGATGAAGTAGAATCGAAGAAGCGACCAAGGTCCACAGTATCAACCTAGATTCCAAACCCATTAATTCTATTTATCATAATTATATAAGCTATGTCACCAGGGTAAGCCCTAGGATACTACCTATAAACTGACGAAGACCGTACTACTACTCATGAATATCAGCTCGACTAATGCCAAAAAACCTTGAGTTGCCTAAAAAATGATGAGACACAAATCTATTAGTCAAGATGAGTCCAATGATATAAATTGTACTAAACTTTGGACTAGGCCAAATATATAGCAATGAAGGGGATCATAGGACCCACTATCCATACCTAAAAATGAACTTTACAATAGATCCTTGGTATAGCCGGAAATTCATTTTCCAAAGATGAGCATAATTTGATTAACGGAAGGGACTCAAATGCTCGGGAAAATCAGAAATAAGATGCAAAACTTTACACATTTACAATGAAGAAATATAAGATTTACATATCAAAAAGTAGACGAAAAACCAACCACAATACGGAATCAATCCCAGTGCAGTAAATAAAGACAATAACCAACTGACAATTGAATAATTACAAGGAATGATCAAGCTTAAACAAAGGACTACAATGGTGGATTGTATCCATTTTAAGGAGATACCAAGGAAAGAAAGCTTACATACAATTACGTATTGATGTATACATGATTATTTTGATAGTTTCGACTAAGTTTGGAGCTATTATGTATTAGTTGAGATGACTTTTATGTGCTACAGTTGCAATTTTTTTTTGAAAAACAAGTAGGCTTCTTCGGCTTACACCAAATGTATAATTGGTATAACTGCGCTAGATAGCATCCTTGGGTTGGGATTTGTAGGTTTAAACTATGACCTTTGTCATCTTATCTTCTTCTATTTCATCTTTCTTTCTAATGGAATTTGGTTTAATTTGATGCCTTGACCTTGTATTGGCCTAGAAATGGCCGTAGTGTTACTCTGGAAGTATAGCACGCCGTTATATGTTTTTTCTTTTAGGTATTGTTAGGTTTTGGCTAGTTGTTGTGTGCTACTAGTTGTAGATTTGAGCTTGTGCAAGGATGGTAGAATTGTTCTAGTATTATTATTTTATCATTCATGTAGAGTTCATATTGATGCAAATTATATCCTGACTTATTATATTTTGAGGGCTGAAGTCCTAACATCACCGTTTTCAGAACATTATGTCAATAAGGACCCATTTTCTAATATAAATAGTTAAACTAGAGTAAATATTATTAATATGTGGTTTTCTAATAATAAATAAGGGATTTGACCTTGTTTTAGTCTCGATTTATGGTCAGGATTCCGATTAACTACTTTTTTCACTTTTTTAGCCCGTGCTTCACAACTTGGCCCTAGGAACTATCATTATTACTACTGCTAGCACTTTGAGTCCCGACCTAGCTCTAGGCAGTATGTATAGATTTTTCTTACTATATCATGCTTATCAGGATAACATACTACTTCTTGAGATAATGTGATATGGTGACATTGATATAGTGAGATCCTATGATACATAGATACTGAGATATCAATTTATTAATACACTGACATAATGATATATTGAGATACTAATTATGAGACACTAATATACCCATTGATATTGATCTTATGATCAGAGGGTATGTTGTTTGAGTCTCCCATGGGCACTACCGATATAGTTTGGAATCGGTTGAGCGGGTTCCTGTCGATAACTCAGATGGGTTTCGCCTCCAGTACCTAGGATAAGGGATATGTATATGCTTACACCGAAGACCTACTGCATGTATATGTTTTTGTTACTTTCCTGTACTTTTTATTTGTATGAACACTCTAGTAGTATAAGATGTCAACGGGTAAGCTTTCCTTATTTGTACTCTTCATTGGCTGGTGTGGGTTTTGTAATAGTTAATCTGTACTCTCTATTACTTATATTTGTAGCTATTAGCATCAGTTGTTAGTGGTAGCTATTCTATTTGTCATCCTTAGCTAGTGGTCTTATTTATGCTTAAGTGTACTTTTTGTATCTTCCCCCTTCCATTCCGTTGAGGTTACTGATACACCATTCCTTCCCTGTCATTTTCTTGCTACCATTTTACCTTTTTTCGTTTTTATTATTATTGTGTTTCTGCAAGGACCCAAGATATGTATTTTTCTCTTACCTAAGTTCCTACCTTATTTCTGTATCTAGTTGTATTTGCTTGATATCTCTCTTCCTTGCTCCTATTTGTATAGCTATCTTCTTGTTCTATTTTACTTATTTCTACGACTTAAATTGTTTATCTCCTTTTATTTACTATAGTTATGCCTTTTATGTGCCCGATGGGTATTTTTTGATTAATAGGTACTTGTTTCTTTGGTAATTAGTACTCATACTACACTTTTACATCTTCCCTAGTGCAAATACAAGTGTGAGTTATCACTGCTGATGACACAGATCGTGCGAGCTAGACAACTTAAAAAGATACAAGGTGATCTCCATATATTTAGAGTATTATGCATCTCTTCATATTATGTTTTGCCTCTTTTGTATTCCTGAGATAGATATATGTATTGTACTTTGTGTATTCTATACTCTATATCTTGTAGTAGCTCATGTATACACTACTGCCAGGTCTTGGTACAATTGTGTTGAATGTAATCTCATTCGTTTAATCTTATTTCATCTTTTGGAAATCATTATTGCTATTCTTGCTTGTGCTTTACTTTATGTTCTGTAGAAGCTCGTCACTTCCGATTCAGAGCTACAAGGTTGGTTCGCCTATAAGTTTGATAGTAGGTACCAACAATAACATGAGAGAATTTTGGTCGTTACATAAGACTAGTTGCTCCTTAATTTTGTATAGGCCTACTCTGACAGTTAAGATATAGAAGATATTTGATAGGCTTATAAGATTAGGTCCCACCAATTTCACTAGTGCATCTGAAGATGATTCATGTGAGTTAACATATGGTTGTTAGGAGAGGTTGTAAAACCTTTGATTGTTTGATTCTTATTGTGTGAACTATTCTACTTTCTAGATGGTTAGGGAGAATAAATATGGTGGAGACATAGTTGAATTACACTCCAAAAGGCTCACCTCATTAGACGTGGACTCAAATTTAAAGGCTTTTGTTATGAAGTATATACCTTGCATCTCAGGAGATAGATTTAGAGATGAGTTTTTTAACATATAGCAGGGATTCATAATCATTTCAAAGTATGATACCATATTTTATTCCTTATTTATAATGTGTTGTTGAGTATTTTGATAAAAGGGGAGTAGACTAGGAAGTTTGTGAAGGGTATAACTACTACACTTCAGCTGGGCACAACTCATTTGGTGATTAATAGGGGAATTTTATAGAATATTATTGAGCATGCTAAACTCATTAAGGTATTCAACATAATAATGGGTTTGGTGATAAGAGGTCTAATTGTCAAGGCAGGTGGATATGGGTTCCTACTCAGGATATTCTGGTCATGGTAGAGGTTCTAGTTCCTCGAGGAAGTTTCAAAGTTTTGGTCAGGTCAAAAGTGTTATGAGTGTGAAAAATTGGGTCATTTTGATAGAAATTTATCCAATTTGGTCAGGTCCATATGCAACAAGGTTCTTAAGGAAAGGTTTGTAGGTCATTGGCAGCATAGGCTAGAGCGTATGGATGAAGTGGTAGAGGTAGATCCTAGATGGCTCATGGAGAAGGTAGATGGGTTTCTTAGTATGAAGGAGGACATCTTCAGTGCTACTCTTTTCCAGGCATACCTAAGTTAGAATCCTCTAATGTAGTTATTCCAATATAATCCCATTATTCCATCGATCTACTACAATGTTATTTGATCTTTATTAGACCTTCGTATTTATATATGTATACTTTGCTTTTGGGTTTTTATTGACTTGTGATTCCTTTCCTGTACCTATTCGTGTTTCAAATCTAGTGAGTAATTCCTTAGTGGTAGGTTAGGTATACCTATCCTGTATTATGACCTTATTAGGTTATGACACTTGCATATATTTGATCATTTGGGAGATGGTAGATTTTGATGTTATTATGGATGTGGACTGTCTTTGCTTTTATCATGCAGTCTTGGATTTTTATGCCATAATAGTAAGAAATTTTTGGTGTTCAGAGGGTTGAGTAAAGGTGTTTTAGAGGTCCCTATCCCAAGAGTGTGATTTTTTTCCTTCGGGCACAATGGTTGGTTGAGATGAGGAGTTTATTATATGTTGTTTTGTTCATGATACTAGTATATATGCTCCTTTTTTGAGTCAGTTCCTATTGTGAAAGAGTTCCTGGTGTGTTGTGCTACTAACCTTTCTGGTGTCCGTTCGGATACAAACATCAATTTAGACATTGATTTTGAGCTAGACACTAAGCCCATTTCTATTCCTCTCTATTGTATACCTCCGATAGAGTCAAAATAATTAAAGGTTCAATTATAGAATTTGTTGAATAAGGCATTTATCAAGCCTAGTGTGTTTCCTTAGGGTGCCCTAGTGTTTCTTATAAGGAATAAAGATGGATCAATGAGGATGTGTATCCACTATCTATAGTTGAATAAATTGACCATCAAGAACAAGTACCCTCTATCACACATTAATGACTTGTTTGACCAGCTATAGGGTGCAACTTTGTTTTCTATGTTTGATTTGAAATTGGGTAACCTTCACTTGAAGATTAGGGCATCAAATTTTTCTAGTATATTCTTCATGATCCGATATGGTCATTATGATTCTTAATCATATCCTTTGGTTTGATTAGTACCCTAACAATGTTTATGGAGTCGATAAATAGTTGTTTTATCTATAGTTGAAGAAAGTGACCATCAAGAACATGTACTCTCTATCATACATTAATGGCTTATTTGATCAGCTATAGGGTGGAACTTATTTTTCTATGTTTGATTTGAAATTGAGGGCATCAAAATTTCTAATATATTCTTCATGATCTGATATGGTCATTATGATTCTTATCCTTTGGTTTGATTAATATCCTAATAATGTTTATGGAGTTGATAAATGGTTGTTTTAAGTATATATTAACTTTTTAATAGTTTTGTTGATCGATGATATCTTGATGTATTCCATGAATAAGGAGAACCATGTTCAACTTCTGAGGACTGTATGCTAGAGATTAAGGGAGGAGAAGTTATATGCAAAGTTTTCTAAGTGTGGTTTCTAGCTTAGTTCAATGTCATTTTTAGGACATGAAATGTCTAAATAGGGTATTATGGTTAATACATACAATGTTGAGGTAGTTCATGGATGGCTGAGGCCTAATTCACCAATCAAAATCCAGTGTTTCCTAGAGTTGATAGGGTATTATAGGAGGTTTATTGAGGGATTTTCTTTTATTGTTGCTCTATTGCTCATTCACTCAGAATAATGTGTTGTCTTAGTGGTTCGATGAGTGTTAGGAGAGCTTTCAAAATTTCAAGGCCTTGTTGAATTCGGCACCAATCTTGACTTTTTCTATTGAGGGTAAGGGGTTCAAAAGAGCTTCCAAAAGTTCAAGGCCTATTGGTGATTTGAGAGTTTTTTATTTCTAGAAGGTTTTGAGGTTCATAAAATGGTTTGAAAGATGTATCGATGATTTGTTACTTGGAATAAAGTTTTGTCTATTTTGTTAAATTTGATATATGATTTTTGCCTAGAATGACCTTTCGTTTAGTATTTAAGCCTTTAAATTTTAATTTATGTGTTCAAATGGGATAAAATGCCTAAGTGTAATTTTTTACCTAGGGAGTCATGGTTTGCAACTACAGCTTGTGGAATGAGACCATGAAATGTGAGTCTAGTTTGGACTTGAATGTGATCTTGATTATTAACCAATAGTTATACAACAAGTCGTGGAGTGGGTCTATCAAATTTGGATTGATCCGTGGTTTTGATTCTGACTTGATATTCTTATATCACTATTCATGAAATGCAACAGTGATTGTGGAATTGTTCCACGACTAATAAGTCAACTCACAAAAAGTGGTCCTTTGTTGGGTTTTGACTAGTGGAACCATGGGTAATTTCACTAGCGGTGGTGTGGAACCACATACCATGGAGTGAGCTTTGAAATCCGATTTAGAGGATCTTAGTATTCTTCTAATGAAGGATACTTTTATTTCTTGCCTTATTAAACTCTTATATCATATTTTCAATCATTTTCTTCCTTATTTAGAACCTTTATTACAAAGAAATCAATTTGGGAGTTTAAAAAAAAAAAGATTTTTTGGGATAGTTTTCAAAGAATTTTCATTGTCTAAACATTAGGTAAATTTTCAAATCCATATCTTATCCTTTTCATGTTGAAAATCATGATTTCATCATTAATTACTTGATTTCCAAAAATTAAAAGAATTTGAAGTTATGGTTCTAAGCTTAAAGTTGATGTTGTGGGTTCAAGGGGATAGTTTTTTCACTCAAATCTTTATGGAATTTCATAGTTGACCTTCCCAAGTTGTGAATAAACTATTTTTACAACAAAAATTCAGTTTTCCCTTGTAGCCAGGGGTTGCCTTTTTTTTATTGAAGTTCTAGTCCTAAAGTAGAAGTTGTGTAATATGGGTATCATTGAATTCATGTTTACCTATATAATTCATTTTTGATTAATTGGGCTCCTTCTAAGGTCTCTTGGAAAAGGATGGATCATTGTTGATTTATGGAGTTTTCTGACTCACTATTAAGGTAAACTATGAATTAATCTTTTTTCAGACTTTGGTTGGGTAGGAACTTGTTGTATGGTACTCTATGGGGGAGTTTAGGAGTTTCTTTATATTTTGAGATTATGTTGTGATTCCTGAGTTGATGTTTTATTGAAGCTCATTATGAGAAAGATAATTTATCATTTTTACATTGAACATGTACTTGTGAGGCTTATTGATTTGGGACGTGGATCCTGGACATTAAATTCTAGTGTATAGACATGTTATTCAGAAATGGTAAAGGTGAAGAGATTTTTACTATGCATGTTGCCTATGTTCTTTCATTATTTTTATTATGACTTGTGTGTGTTTATCATATAATGTATTTCACTCATTACAAACTGATGAACATTGAAAAATAGTTTTAGTCCCAATTATAGTTCGGGAAATTGAAATTAGAAACATGATATTGATATGGTTTTAGTGCTGGTTAGAGTTTAGGAAACTAAAATGATTATGAAAGTCCCAGTTGGAGTTTGGGTAGGATAGGTATATGGAAAACTATGCCCCATGGGCTACATATTGAAAGATTAAATGCTTGGAGGGTATATCAAGTAGGACAAACATGCATCCTTATCACTATCATCTTTTCATTGGCATCATCAATATCATTAGTGTGAGCAGTTCACATGGCTAGGGATAATGCTTGAGATCTTTTATCAGGATTGTGGTCAGCTTCTACTTTTGAAAAGTTCCATAGTTTCTTCCATTTACTTTCTATATTTTTAATTTCCACAGATAGTACATTATTAATTTTGTATTATTTGAGATGTTTTATTAGAATCACTCTTGTACTTTGATACTGAGTCTTGGGATTTTTTTTGTCTTTGTGTCTAGGATGTTATTGTATTTTTACCCTTAATATTCTATGTCACGGCCAAAAACTCGATTCATGATGGCGTCTACAATCCTCCAATAAACAAGCCTAACCCTAAATCCTGGAGCTACTCTCAATGGATCATAGACACTTGAAAACAGCAAAGCCAGTGAAAATATAAGCAAATATATACAATAGAGGAAATAGAGGGAAATATATAAACAACCCAAATTTCAAAACTTGGATCTAGTGGCACATGGAGCTACTAAATAGAGTATCCAAAATATAAATATATACAAGTAACTCCTATTAAAGAAATACTACACAGGGCTCAATAGGGAAAAATAAAGCAGGCTGGGAATAAAGGAAGCCACGATCAGCTCGGACAGTAAAGCTCACTATAATCTCCGCATTGAGTTGTGTCTAATCCACATGAACTCGGTGTCTCCAATAACCCCTACAGTTATTTGCACCACGAAAATGGTATAGATGTACATCATGAGTACAAACAAGGTAACTAGAAGGCGTCATAGGTTGATCGGGCTAAAATAAAGTATAAGTAAGAATTAGTGAGGAAAGTATAACATGTCAATGATAGTAGGAATGCATGAATAAACTAACTATTAATATAGGAAGAGGAAAGGATTTGAAGTGTAAATACTGTCAATGGGGTATGTCTACAAAACTATATAGGTGATCGGGAGCACGACCATCGTATAAGGGAACTAACTATTACCCCTACAACCCGAAATCAAAGAAAGGGAACGTACCTAGACTCTAGTTAAGGCTAATAATGATACAACCATAAATATACCACAAGTAAAATAAGAGAAGTATAAGTGCCACTAGGTGAAGAATAGGAAATAAATGCACAAATACCTACCTGACACCCTATTCCATCGGTAGGCAAAAATAGCACAACAAACTCACTGTTACTCCCCCTTAAGCCCAGTGAGCACAAACAATGCGAGAATGAATGCATGGGGTGCTGAAAAGTAAATTTGATCAATCCTAACTAGTGCCAAAACCTTGGGGTCTCTGACCCTTAGTGCCAAACCATACCGAAATATGAGGTTCCTAACCCCTAGTGCCAAACTGTACTGAAACATGAGGTCCTTGAACCTTAATTCCAAACCATACCATAACATAGGGTCCTTGACCCTTAGTGCCAAAACCATACCGTAACATGGGGTCCCTGACCCTTAGTACCAAAACCATACAATAACATAGGGTTCCTGACCCTTAGTGCAAAAACCATACCGTAACAAGGGATCCCCGACCTTTAGTGCCAATGCCGGGGGTTTTCTCCCTATTAGTGCCACAAGTAACCTTCTGAATAATAGTACATCATTCGTGATAGTTAAAAACTATTTTTGTTATATTTGAAAATAACACTATAACTCAAGGTGATCAGGGCATACATATAAGTATATGTAAGAAAATATCCGTTTTAATTAGTTATTAAGTAAGGAAAACCTCTAATTTTAATCAGTTAACTGAGAATAAAAAGCTTCTATAGCTATGGGACATGCTCGTGCTCAATCTACCAGATGTAATAAGTATAAAGATGCATGATCACGGTGCAATAATAATAAAAGACAATTACAAAGGTAACTATAGGACTATGATGGTCCAAAGAACACCAGCAAAGAAATCATCTCACTCGCTCATCCAAAGGGCTCAAACATAAACAAAAAGTCTGAGGCTGCCCCCGTCAAGATCGAGACAATCACATATAACCCACACCCTCTACATCCCTCCACGGGACCCCTAAAAGCTTGTAAAAGAGTAATAAATTATCTAAATTGAGGCGATCAACCTAATAACCACCCACACAGCTAGCCACATCAACAAGCACAATACAGTAGCCTAGTGTATCAAGAAAGTAAACCTAGCCTAGTTGCTCACTGATGTGAATCCTCGATAAGTGTGAAACATATTTCGATGATCCAAACACAACCGAAGTAACCCAAATTGTCAACTAATAAACCTACGGGTCAAAACAGGAAGAACAAGACTCATGTTGCATATTGCAAACCAGGACTAAAATGGGGCTGTAGGCCTCGCAGTCCCAAAAAATAAACTAAAATCACCGTTATATGGGCCTCAACTCAAGAAATATGTGGTTCAAATTTGATCTAAAACGGACCATCGGTAGGTCCTCGATTGAACAATCAAAGATTATGGAAAAGTGAATAACCCAATTAAACTAAAATGTGGGATTTTTCATACCAGAATTCAAATGTAACTCAATTACAAAGAGCGAGAAGGTATAACACACAAGAAATTTTTCAAAGGTCAGCTAAGAATTTGAATAAAAGGTAGATATTAAAGGCAATAATTAATGGGGAAACTACAAGCTTTTAGAGAGGGGCAACCACACTTACTGAAGGTGGGGATTATGGTTGACCTCCTAATGCAACTCCTTTAGCACCAAAAGGTGAAATACCAATAAGTTCATAGAGAGAGAGAGAGAGAGAGAGATAAGGGAGAGAAATAATGGAGGAAAATAATTGAATTATTGAGGTCCTCTGCTATTTAACTGAACACGACCAAGCGCGATTGCACTAAACCACTATGATCGTGCTAATTGAGGAAATACTGAATAAAAGGCGCAATCATTCCTGTCCAGAGAATTTGTGCTAAGTGAGGAAAACTGATGCAATCTAGGGGAGTGATCGCACTGAAGGCTTGGTTCTGCAAAAAATTTCCACAACAACTAAACTTCCAAATGAGGTACAAAATCAACATAGAGTCCAACAACAACAAACCAAATATGTATTTTGAGTGGAAAGTATATTCTGGACTCAATGAAATTGACGAAACAACCATAGGAGGTGGTGTCAATGAAAATGAAACCTAAACCAAAATAATCAAAAGGAACATTTCTTCTAATTTTTTACAAGCTGACCCAAAATGAGCCTAGAAACACCGAAAAGCAAACCAATGACTTAACTAGCCCAAAATCATCATTTTGGAGCTCATGGAATCAATAGAATTCCTATATGATACTCT
>JBDJHY010215550.1:0-11313 GCA_039654485.1 Withania somnifera | reverse complement strand
CCAGGTTGGTGGCTCATAATCAGTAGTAGGGACGCGCCCCTCAGTGCCCAAGAAAGAACCCCGTGATAGTCAAGCTTTATTCCAATTATACTCTCAAAATAGCGCCATACCACAAGGTGGTCATGGCATATATATAAATATAAGTAAGTAAACCACTTTCAGTAAAAAGCTAGTAAATATTTCCAATTTTAGTTATTCCTGACCAGAACTCGCTTTACCATAGCCCTAGGCGACGCTCGTGCTTATCCTATCACAACTTAATATCTAAAATGTATGAATGCTTAATATATAATGCACTTGGATCGTCCAGAGGCCACCATCTAAGAACTCATCTCGCTCACTATGTCTCATTATGTCCCAAAATCACCACTATCAAGGATGCCTCCGTCAATGCCGGGATATCCATACATAATCCAACACCCTTTATGTCTCTCTACGGGACCCCTAAAATTAGGTAAATAGGTGCTAAATTAGTAAAATAGGGTGTCAAAACTAATAACCAATCCACACGATTATCCACACAAATACCCTACTATAGACTAGTCTAAAAAAAAGTAATCCAATCGTACTTGGTGCCAGCGAGAACATCAAAAAATATGCAGAAAACCCCAAAACACCACAAAAATGATTGAAACATCTCAAAACTAGAAAAATAGATGCCCAGGGGTGAAAATAAGAAGAATGATACCCATATTATGCAAAGTAACTTTGGTCGGATCTTAAAACAAAAATGATACTACGGGCCCCATTTCTCAAAAAATATTTCAAAGGTACCAGAAAGTAGATCCAAGATCATGGTGCACGTGGTATAAAATTAAGCTTTAAATTATAAAGGATGAAGGATAACTGAGCTCACAAAGTCTTGGAAAATAAACATTTATCACAATTAAAGGAAAGTGTGAATTAAAGGAAATTACTAAGATAAAATACTAGGGGATGACCAATAATGCTCCCCAAGAAGCAACACACTATTCCCTCAGGTCAAAACTACACTTCCCAAGGTCTCAGTTCTTAACAATGGAGGATTTAAAAGTGAAAAAAAAAGGAGGAAATATTTTAGGCTGTCATAGCTGCAGGGTCGATCCCTATTTTGCTGGTGTGATCTCTTTACGAAAGCAAAAATGTCATTGGGGAGATCATATCCTTCTAAGCCTAGGCTTACATGGGAAAAGAGAAGGGGCATAGAGGCGAACTCGTTGGGGTAGAAAAAGGATCGCGCGAGCAACCACTAACCCTAATAAAACCATCAACAGGAAAAATGCATTTTTTACTGGGGAGACTCTGCAGGGGTGAAGCCCTTGTCGTTAGGGTGACATCACAGGGAGACCAAATCCCCCGTTGGAGTGGTTTGTGCCTGCATCTAAAACTAAATACTCTAAGGGGCTTTGAACGAGATTTTTGAGCTCAATTTCAACAAACAAAATATGCTACTAGACTTTAAATTAAATTCTTAATCTAATGCAATTGGTGGAATGACCAACCTAGGTTATTGAAAGAAAAGACCCCTAAATGAATAAGAACAAAAATAAAAAAATAATAACTCCCTACACAGACCCTCAAAACTAACTCAGGCACCTCCAGAAGTGCATCAATGACCCAACTAGTCCAAAATCACCATTTCAGAGCTGATGGAAGAATTAAATTTTAATCCAACGCTACAATCACCAAAAACCCACCCAGTCTTTAAACTAAACTCATACTGAACTGAATTTCCCAAAATAGCTCAAACTCAATATAAAAACTCTAGGATATGAAATAAGGGTCCAACTAGAAAAAGTAGACATTCTAGTTCTAATAGAACTGTCATAATCTGATTTCTAGCGTGTTTACTAAGAAGTCACTCTAAAGTTCTATTTCTTGGTTAAGCCTTTAAAATAAGGAAACTGAGATAACAAGCTATACAACTGCCAGGGAAACAAACTAATGTCCTAAAAAGTTATAAATGAATTGGTACAACTAACTAAAATCTCTAAAATAGTGAAGAAACTAAACGCAAGTAAATTACCACGGGGGGCTTTTCATAAAGTGACTGTGGGGTCAAGACATTAGGTACTTAGCTAAAAAGATGATTGGATTTTATATAGTAGCTATAGATCGGGGTATAGGTCATATTGAGGCTATATCCACCTTACTTGATCATGTTTGGCAGTTCCAGTTTTAGGATGCCGACCTAGTTGAGATTCGAGACTAAGACTTGAAGGGTGATTATAGAGAGACTTTAGTGGATTTTGATGGTGTTCTATGGATTAAGGGTCTTATTTGTGTTTTATGAAAGGTCCATTACTCTATATATTCCATCCATTTGAGTACAAGAAGGATTTACCAAGACATGCAAAAGCACTACATGTAGAGAGGCATGAGAAGAGGTCCCGTAGATTCGGTAACTCAATAACTAAACTGTCAATAGGTGAAGTTGAATCACCGAGGACCTAGGGATGAGTTTTAAAGAATCCCTATTCTTGAGTTAGAATTGGGAGCGGATCACTATGGGTTTCATTTAGTCCTTTCCTGTACTTTCAGAGGTCATAATTGTATATAGATCATCATAGATAGATTGACCAAGTCAACTAATTTCTTGATGATCGATTCTTTTTGGGGTGCCAATAGATTAGCTATTTTATATGTATAGAAGGTTGTTAAACCATATGGGGTACCAAATTCTATCATATGATATATAGGCACTTAATTTATGTTGTGGTTTTTGAGAATAGCTCAAAAGGAGATGTGCATAGAGGTTGCCTTGAGTACAATTATATGTCTTCAGACCAATCGAAAAGGTTCCTATACAATTGAATTTTGTGAAAATTAGGGATAAATATTTTTCATTAGTAGAATTCTCTTATAATAACAATTACCTCTCTAGTATTCAGATGGCGCCATTCGAGGCCTTGTATGATAGGTGTTGAAGATTGCTTATCAATTAGGTCATTAGTAGATAAACTCATCCCTAAAATTTAGATTTTCTTCATGATTCTGTTGAGATGGTTAGATTTATTCAAGACTGGCTTTAGACACCACAGAGTAAGTATAAATTCTAAATAGACCATAGACTTTGGCCTTTGGAGTTTAGAATTAGTGATATGGTATTCCTTCATATGTATCCCGTTAAAGGCATTTTTTAGATTTTATAACTGAGGTATGTTTATCCTTATATTCTTTGAGCATAGCCTACTTGGACGATAGTGAAAACCCCTGTAATAGCGCAAGCACCCTGAACCATAGCACAAAACCCAAAACACCTTAAAACTTACAAAAACACTTTCTAAGGGTCAAAAGGTAAATAATAAGACCGCATTTCCAAGTGCAACTCAAGTCGAGTATCAGGCCTTAAAACAGTCCTATGGAGCCCGCAGCCTAAAAAGTATAAAACTAAAATACCGAGAGGTAGACCTCAACTCAAGAAAGACGTGATTCAAATTTGAGATAAAGATTACCCCAAACAGGTCTCCAAATGGTCATGAAAAGCTAAGCATAGGTTAAGATAAATCAAGGGAAGGGACATACAGGAATTACCTAAAATCATAATGGGGAAGAAATCCCACAACAACCACCAAGCTCCCAGCAGCACAACTACGCCAAAATAATTAATAAATAACTCTTAATTTCTATTCCCATGGAATCTCAGCATTAAAGAGGGAAGCTCACCTCAAAAGTTAAGAAGTTTAGGGAAGAAGACATACCAAAATCGACGGAGGAACACTATAGCACGATCCCACAACACCCACAATAAATTCCCCAGCACAATGGAGTGAAATTAACCAAGTTAGAGTCAAGAGTTTCAAGCGTGAAATGTTTATAGTGACGAAAAATTCGAGGAAATTAATATATGTAGGCCTGGGTGTGATTCAGCGTGATCATGGCACCACTGTGGGATCATGGCACCCCCACTACGATCACACCAAATGAGAAAATAGAAACTACCATGATTGCCGCCCTAGCATGCGATCACACAAGTTTGTAGATTTTCTGCAGATTTCTGCAATAGCTAAAACATGTAAATAAGGGCCTAGAATGAGTTCAGAGTCCAAAAATGGCAAACAAAACATGCAAATTATACAGAAATGATATTTCAGACTCAATAGAATCGACAAAAAGATGAACCAAGTCTTTTGAGATAAAAGGAACCTTGTCCCAAGCTTAACTAAAAGAAGTCAAAATCCAACAAATCACATGGACCTCCTAAATAAGTACGGATACCTTATGAAGCATACCAATAACCCTACCATCCCAAATTCTACATTCCAGAACTGATGGAAGCAATAAAATTTTGATTTCTAGCTCTAATTACCAAGAGACATCCCAGACTCAAAACTGAACTCCAACTGAACTGAATTTGCTCAAAATAGCTCAAACTCGAGCACAAAACCCTGGGAATTAAAATAATGGTCCAAATAGATCAAAATCAGTATTTTGGAGCTAACAAAAGTGTCAAAAACTGACTCCAAGCTCGTTTACTAAGTAATCACTCTCAAGTTCCACTATTTCAAGGTTAAGTCTTCAAAATAGGAAAAATAAGATAACAAGAAACTGAACTACCAAGGAGATGAACTATCGGTCCCATAAAGTCATAAATGACTTAGGAAGCTAACAGAAGGCTCTAAATACAAAGAAAGCAGAAAAGCAATAAAATGACCACAAAGGTCATTACAAAGGCTCCATAGTCAAGGGCTTATCTCCAAAGGACTCAAGAGCAGGAATCCTTCACCAACTTGTGACAAAATCCTTCAAGCCAAGTATGTATGACTTCAACAATGGTTTTCTTTCGCTCTTGTGCCCATATTCTCTCAGCTTTAGTTTCAAGTTATGAACTAAAATTCGAGGATTGACCCCAAGTATCTTATTGGTGATGAAAACTATTCATTCCAGCATGTTCCTTGATGGTTAATTTTGTATATCTTTATATAATACACCATAAGGTTACAAATTCTCGAGAATTAAAGTCAAATTTCATGTATTCTATCATTGAGTGAGGTTGTGGTCATATTCATAGAATTATAATGAAATCATGATCTTTAGTTAGTCTTCATAATTTATATGGTTTACAAGGATTAAGCCTATGATACAGTATTGTTTAGGTTTCCATGAAGTTTCTCGGCTTGCTATTATAGTAACTTGTAAGAAAATTATTGATGTTTTGAATTTGTAAAGACTTAATATTGTTTCAGAAAAGATGTCCTTAAAAGATGATGTAGTTTCCTGAATTATAGGCTCATTCAGTTGGTGCAGAATTTATAAGGGAAGTCGGTGTTAATGAGGATAAATCAGATTTTACTAGGTCAGTTATTATTTTATATATGTCCCATCACTCTAGGGCAGGAGAAGATGTTAGTTTCAATTTGAAGAGTAGTATTAGCATCAAGTGGATTCGAGCATGAGGTCCCTATCCGAGAAACTACGTTCCACCATAGGATGTTATGGCCCAAGAGGCATGGTTCATGTCTTAGTGGATCTACTAGGACATTTTTAGTATCCCTATACCCTAGCAAGGTATAGGGAGACCTGACAACTTGGAGTTATAAGTTGGACTTGAGGTTGCTCACCCCAGTTAAATATGTCAATGGTAGAAACTCCCATTAATGTTCATCTGTCAATCAGTATCGTCAAACATTACAAAGTATATGTCTTGTCAAGCTAAAAGGCCTAAAGGACTACTTGACTTTTATTTATCCCTTTTTCTGAGAGTTGATATTTTGCTTATACTTGACAGATTTTACATAGAATTGCTAAATGTTGTTGTAGCTCAGGATCAAACTTGGTTCATGCATTGCACAGTTTATCTTCATGTCTTTATTTCAACTTGAGTATATTTATTGTTTACTGTTTCATTCTTATATATCAATGCATTCAATATACTGATGCATACTCTATGCCGACATTGTTAAATAATGCAGATCTGGTTAACCATCCTTGTGCACATGGTTGAACAAATCTTGCAGTCCAATGTAGCTTTGGTGAGTCATCATGGTTCAGAGCTATATTTCTTTATTATAGCTTTCCATACTTAGTAGTCACGAAAGTTAGTTAGAAATTTGTACTAGCAACTCCTCTTTTATTCAGATATTAGTGGCTTTCAGACTGAGTTAGTGATGAATTGAACTTTCATATGAGTTTTGACATTTCTTTATTTGAAATATTCATATTTCCTTATTGTATATTAATGTTTATGTCATATCTTTCTTCCACTAAGTGTGTGAGATGTGTAGATGAATGTCATATCCAAGAGTATTTTTGGGCCACCTGATGGTTTCGGATGCCTTGTCGTATCTTGGGTGTGAGTTTGGGGTGTGACAATAGTCCATCTCCAAACTCCTCTCTCATGGCTATGCCATCACCTACTACTGTCTCCAATTACTCAACTCAACAACTTAGTGATATAGTTTGTTTTCCTTCTATGCTACCTACTTTATAACCATTGATTCAGTGTCAGCGCTAAAATTAGCAAGCACAAACCACTCAAGCTAATGATCTGGTACATACTTTATTTGACAGGTATAGCTTCAATCTTAATCCATTCTAATTCGACTCCCAACCCATCTTACAATAATAATACATCATCCATCATTGCAATAACATACACCGAACCACTATCTGCTAACCTTCCTGTAACTCATTCCCAATATAACATCAGCATACCTATGAAATTTTATGATTTTCTTGTCGTTACCTCTATAGAATGACTTTCCACGTTCTATAATCAAGCCCAAAAGAATGCATAGTGGAGAGAAGTCACGAAACTTCCGTTTGAGGCATAAATGAACAATATGAAATGGAAGTTCGTACCATCATCCCCTTTTCAAAATACAGCTGACTGTATTTATTGTACAAAAACCAAAGCAGATGAAAGTCTGGACATGTATAAAGCTCGATTGGCTGCAAAAGATTTTATAGAAACTCTAGTGTGGATTATCACTCTACCTTATGTCCAGCGGTAAAATCTATTATAGTTAAGACTCATTTTATCACTTGTAGTTCATCACAACTAGCACTTGCATTAGCTAGATGTGAACAATGTGTATCTTCATTGTCACTTTACAAAAGATGTTTATGTGTGTCAACCTCCAGGTTATGCTTATCCTTTTTTTCATCATTTTATGTGTCCAAAGTAAAGGGAGCAATTTACAACCTCAAGTGGGCTCCTCGAGCCTAGTATTCTAAGTTAACTAAATTCTTACTTGGAGTAGCTTACAGGAATCCAACTTTGATTTCTCCTTTTTTATTCATCATTACAATGAAGCATTGTTTTGTATTCTTATATACATTGCTGATATTTTTATCACTCTATCTAACTCTAATGTTATTAAACAAGCTATTCAAGTTCTTTCACTTTGATCCCTCTCAAAGATCTTGGACAACTACACTAATTGTAGGGCATTAAGGTCCTTCAGGAATCATTCTTTCTCAAGCCAAATAGATTTCTAATTTCGTAGTTCCCATGATATGTCTAAATGTTATCCTAGCACTCACCATGAGTTCCTCTAATTTGCTATCCCTAAAGTATGCAACAGTTTGTGTGGATGCCATCTTGCTTGTATCGTCAAGTAATTGGTAAGTTCTAGTATTTGTCATTTCGTGCACCAAACATAAGCCTCACTATCAACAAGCTTTCTCAGTTTATGCATGTGCCTACATTAACACTGGTCTTACGTTAAATGGCTTCGGCAATATCTCTAGCATACGAAAAATGATGGCTTACAAATAACAAGCAAAACATTCCTTGGGTTATTTACATATTATGATGTTGGATCCGGTGACATTATCTTCCACTAAAGTAGAACATCATGGTGTAACTTATGCTCTTTACTTAAGTCAATTGGGTTCAAAAACATCTTGCAAAACTACATGTCAAATTGTCTGATCTAGCAATAATCTATTGTGATAATGTTGTACAACTTGTCTCTTTCAAATTTTGATCTTCACAACAGGATGAAACACATTGAAGTTGACTTACACTTTGCTAGAGATTGAAGTGCAATGAAACCAGGTGTTCGCTCAATATTTCATCTTGCGAATTAACTTGCAAATACACTCGCAAAACCTTTATCTCGGCTGCTCTTTCTCAAGCACCATCCCCGTTCGGTTGTCAATCCCACCTTCAACTTGTAGGAGTTTATTGGCGCCTTACTCTTCCTTCGAAATAGTAATGATTGACTTCTCCTATAATTGTGCAAATTTTGTTGCACAATTTTGTTGTAGTACTTTGTGTTTCCTTTAATTGTGTATGGATTTTGTATTACCAGTTTGTTATCTATACCTCAAAGGACTTGTATTACGTATTTGTTATTTACAATCCATATTAGGAGTATTTCTTCTATAATATTGGAGTTATTGTCAGGGCATCATTTTACTCCTTTTCTTCTTCCTCAAGAGCTTAAAATGAGCTTGCATAAGGAAGTGAGTTGTGCAATAAACCTGCTAATATACTATCCAACCAGCTTTGTATTTAGAATGCTTTGCACATCACGAGTAAGACAAACTTTGAAGGTTCTCCCCATTGTGAACCAGTAGCTCCACCATAAGCACTTAGCTAATTTGTTCAGCCATTTTTGGAGTTGGAGACAAATCTCAAGAAAGATCCTTTCAAATAGTGAATGTAACATAGGATTCTCATAGGCAGTCGATCTATTTTTTGTTTAATATTATTTACTTTGAAGAGAAAAGAAGAATGTACAATCAAGCTCTGAGACGGGCCATTATAATACGAAACCTTATCTTCTTCACATCTGATTCTTCTCTTCCTCTTTTGAAATTTCAAAATCAAACCCTCACAGGAACATTACTTGCACCAGTCACATGGTTCCGAATACATTGAAAAAAGATATGGAACGTCTCTAGGGTATCTTGAAGTGTCAAGATTTGTACTGCATGTCAAATCTTTTTCCGGCTTAAATTATTTTTCCAACGATGTGCTATCAAGCAATTATGTCAGTAGAAAGAAGCACATAATTCCTATGTGAAGCACATAATTCCTATGTGATACAATGCATATCCAATTCTTACGAAATTAGACATTTCGCATACTTCTTCAGTTGTTGCATCATTAGAGCTGGATACACAAGGATGCCGTGATATTACAATACCAACAGTCATTTTAGATGTCAACTCTGGATCATTTTCATGTGAGTATGGGTTCAGATATACTACATATGACAAAATTTTAAAATATTTACCAACGTCATCTATCTAAATGCTTGTTTTGTACATTTTCACTCGAAGAATCTTCACTCTCTCTAGGAGATGACATTTTCTTTCTCAGACCATAACGGATGACTGAGTTCACCTGTTTCCTCAACTTACCATTATCAACAAGGACATGTGTCAGCATGTTCCTCAACTTCTCGTCAACAGTGCCAGAGTCACTATTTACTTCATTCATTTTTTCAGCATTAGGAGAAGAGGAATCAGTTCCTTCATCTGCGTTCACCTGATAAAAACAAGTCACAACTAATCAGGTCGTAGAGTGAACAAACAGAGCCATGCATAAACTTATATAGGTAAATCTCCAGGTAACTGAGGCAACAGATTGGCAAATTATAACAAAATAGAGCAATACAAAACAAGATGCTGCAGCCTGTAAATCCAAAAACAGAACCCAGGTTACTTGTACATGAAAGTATGAGTTTTTAGTTTGTGAATCTTGGTTTAACCCATGTGGCCCCCAACACAAGATTTTTCTCTGGCTTATGAAAAATAACTAAATATATCATTTATCAACGAGGGTTGTTGTAATTGAATGTGTGCCAACCAAAGAGAACATCTAGGACCCATGTTGCTCAGACTCCAAAAATTCCACCAGGGGAGCTTATTGAAACCTCCAAAATTAGCGCATTTTTTTAAGGATCTAAAACAGCGCAGCAGGATTTTTGGACATTCTGAGCAACATAATCTAGGACTTGAGCAGCCAAATTTTCCAAATTTTGGCATGACCTCAAAATCTGATTTGCACTAATCATTTTACTTATTTATTTATTTGATAGTGGTGGTTTCTGGGCCAACTTTTGTTTTGGTTGTCTTTCAAAATCATCTGGTAAAGTAAATGAGATTTAAAAGGTCCAAGCCACTGAAATCAGCTCTCAGCATCCCTCCATCTCACACTTCTTTTTGGATAGAATATAGAAAAGCTAAATCAACACTCTCATCCACCCTCTTACTACTTTTTTTTTAAAAAAAAAAAGTAGAAAGCAGTATTAAGTCCACATAGTGACCTCTTTCACTCCCATGTTCAACCATATTTCTTGGGTGTAACAAGTTGATCAATCCAAGCGACCAAATAACATTCTCAGGCCCAAAGCTTGGACGTAATCAATGGCATCCATGGTAAGATCAAGCTTCACTTACGTTACCTGATAACTATTCTTGTGATTCCAGAAGTATTCTTTCACAAGCAAGCATGCATCAGAGGAGGTCAAACAACCAAGTAATTCATTCTTATTAATTATCCATCATGTACAGATGAAATGTGTTTGGGAAGGGTATCAAAGGCCTGATATTCGGGACACAATAAGCCTTGGGAAGGAGTCATTTCTCTAACTATGAGCATGTGCCCGTACAGAGGTGTTTTACCAAGGAAAGCCTCTGCTAAAGAGTACTTTGGGGTTTTTTCCAAGAAAACCATAATTATAAAGGAACAGATGGAAATCAACAGAATTTATACATCGGTACTCGAAGAGGGAAAACAAGGAGACAGATAAGAGTTGAGATACCGCAAGCTATCTCTCAAAAAAGTAATTGCCTGAAACTTGGTTTCCTTCTCTCCTTCCATTTCTTCCAAAATACTGTATTAATCAATTATGTGAAGAAAAGGTAGCAAGTTACTCAGTCGACTAAATACATTTTACAGTTGAAAGCATTCACATTATCAATGTGTTTCAGTTTCTTTTACTCTCGTAGTTGCAAGTGCTTTGGTACATCTAAATTAGGGGTGGCAAAACAGCCCAAACCCATTTAACCCACCCAAGTTTGTTGCCAATGTAGATCTTTTTCTTTGTTTTAATGAGTTTGGGATGGGGTGATTTTGAAGATGGGCTGATTTGGGCTTAGCACAAGTAAACCCTTCACAAATCATCAACCTAAATCTGACCCGTCAACTGATCCCAAACTACCCATAAATAGCCCTCCATTCAGAAGTCTAACGCTACAAAATATGATTTAACTCTTTCTTTAAATATTTTCCTAAATTATTTTTTCCTTTGAGTTTAGCTTATTTTGGCTTTTGCTCGTGTTCTCACCTGATTATTCTTTGTTACAAAATCATAGTAATTTAGGTAAGTGTATATTTAGGTGATTGTATAAATATATTGTTTCCTTATGTATGTT
>JBDJHY010215530.1:0-11314 GCA_039654485.1 Withania somnifera | reverse complement strand
GTAAGAATAATCTTCACCCTAGGTGTAATTGTGATGTTTTCTTTCCAAGTTTTCCCTCCTCCAATTGTGATAGCCTCATCCCTTGATCAAAGAAGAAGAATTATTAATTCAATCCCTAATTCTGCCCCTAAAAATGCCTCTTAAGGGTTGCTATACTTCTTGGTGAAAAGACCCAATTGCCCTTAATAAGCCTAATTAAAAGCTTTCAACCGCCGTATGCCAAGCCAGGTTATGATAGTCATCACGACGTGATCACTATCATGAACAGTGTATTTTTCTTGGAATTAATTTTGCTCTTCTTGGCTTGCCTTCCAGTTTCACTACTATTCTTCCACATTCCCAAATAATCCTGCAAAAGGTGCTAATCATATTGGTTAGTGGTGTTTTAACATAATAACTAACAAAACCATCACATACTACACAATTATCCTCAGAACAAAGCTAATTTATATGAGTTAAGTGGCTTTATGGTAGACAGAACTGCCTAAGATCAGAGAAAAACACTATATTATATTTAAACTGAGGTAGTAATAAGACATTTTGTATGGTGCTTTTATGAGGGATTATACTAGAACCAGTGTGAGTAACTAAAGAAATATCACCATTTGGCATGTATACTTTTCTAGTTTTATCATTTTTAGTTACTGATGTCGTATCTACAATGTTGATATCAACTACCATGTGATTAGTTTCTCCAGTATCTATAACATTTTCAACTTTACTATCTTATCCCAAACATGATTTGTCTATATCATTCTTAGTGACTTTACCTGATTGATCACTTGTGCTTGCTATATTAGCACTTGACTGACTATAGTTGGACTTATTTAGCATTTGTAGAATCTGAGTGTATTGTTCTAGGGTGAAAATGCAGTTCCCAGGATGCATCATTGTGGAACATTGCATCATGGTGAAAGGCTTTTTTACTCCATCTTGTTCCAAATTTTGATACAGACCTGTAACATTTGCTACTATGTTGTGACTGCCAATCTTACCTTGATCAGACAAGTGATTTTCAGTGATCAGACAAGTGATTTTCAGTGGACGCATTATGGGAAACACCTTGATGATTTCCAGAACCTTGAAAACTATCACAAATTCCATTTCCTTTAGGCCTATTCCATTTTATTTTCTTGTATCTAGGTGGATACCCTACCAATTTGTTGTACACATCTTTCGTGTGACCCTTCATTGTAAGAGTCACACTAAACTCCATAGTTTTTCTTGAACCTTGGATAGTTAGCCTTTGGAAAAAATGTATTGGTATCCTGATGCAAACTTTAAATGGAACAAGAACCTTCTTTAGAATAAAGAGTAGTTAGATCAAGATAAGTGTAAGGAGTAACTCCTAATAGACCAGTAGAAGTAGAAGACACTGGCTTTTGCCCTTCATCTTTAACTATCATAGTATATGATTGATTGACTAATGTTAGTGGTGTCATTAATGGTATATAAATTTTAGCTTGCAAATATGAATCATTAATTCCCATAACAAACTCATACATTTTTTGGATTTAAAGATAGGACAAGAATTCTTTGTATTTTTCACAATTGCAGCCAGAAGAAGGAACTAAGGCTTCAAATTGAGTCCACAGGTCCTTAAACTTTGTGAAGTGTACAACAATATAAGATGTTCCCTGAGTTAAACCAACTATTTCTTTATGTAAATTGAAGGTTCTTGAACCATTTATTTAATCAAACCTTTCTCAGCTCTTCGATAAAGGAACGGGGGAGAAACCAGGTTACAAAGTAAGGAAATTGAACTTTTTACAACAGTAGTTAAAGGGATGAAAAGGAAGAGAATTACCTGGGAAACACTTGCACCAAGAACTCACACCACCTTCCACACAACTCCAAAATAACCTTTTTCCCCATTTAAAACACCTTAAACAACTCTAAAAGCTCTCAACTATGGAGGAAAATATCGAGATAAAATGAATTGGAAAAGCTTGAAGCTGGTTTATATAGGTGAAAATGCTCTTCATCGCGATCGCATTGCACAATTTATCAAAGGGACACTATCGCGTCTAAGATCACCACAATTGTGCTAAATAGGAAAACTAACACTATGCAATTACGGTCACCACCTGTGCGATCGCGATGAATCTGGACCCTACACCTATGCTATCGAGACCAAAAACCATGCAATTGCGTAGAAGGAATAATGCCTGAAATTTCATAGCAAACCTGTTGTTTCTATGCATCATTCAAAAGCTCTCAACAGGGGGTTGAAATGGATTCAGGCACGGAATTTAACAAACCAAAAATGCATGAAACATGCAAATGATATTTCATACCTAAAGGAATTGTCGAAATGTTTAATAGAGGTTGTCTTAGCATAGATACTCCCTAAACGCAAACTAAATCAAAAGAGGAGATTTCTAATCTAAGACAAATGAACCCAAAATGAGCTCGGAAACCCTAGCAACTAAATTAAAAATCCTACTAGGACAAAATCAATATTTCAGAGCTGATGAAATTATCAAAATTTTAATCTGATGCTCCAATTAACAAAAGACCACCCAGAACTCAAATCTTGATGGAGTCTACCACCCCTGGTAGACAAGCCCAACCACTTGTCTTGGAGTGGTTAGCAATGCGCCAATAATAGATAACCAACAGTAATTATAACAATAAAAGTTAGAATGAAAGAAATATATATAAAAAACAAGATATATAAGACATATCAGTACTGTGAATGTAAAAAAATGGAGCTATCTACATTAGAATATCAAAAAGATTATATGTACAACTTCTACAACAAGAGGTAAATACAAGACCGTTCTGCCCTGAATAGGATAAGGCAGGAAACCTAACACAACTTGAGAACATGCTAATCCTTAATGTTGGAGGTTACGTCGATCTCTAAAATCACATGCTCCTCTAACCAACACGATCACATCTCCTATAGAGGCTCGCACTAGTATCTGCACCACGAAAATAGTACAAATGTAAGAGCAAGGTACCGAGTAGGCATCATTGGACTACTGGGCTCAAATTAAATACAAATAAGAAAAACAATTAAGTAAATTAAATCATAATAAAAGAAAGTAAAAACTGTATAGAAAGATAAGGCATAACAATATGGAATCAACAAAAAATAACTAACACATGGCACAATACCTTGGAAGCGTACCTGGTATCCAATAAATAAAATGGGTAAGAATAAGTGCAAGTAGGAATATAAGAAGAAAGGAAAGAAGTAAACATACAAAATTCAAAGGTTCCCTATCCCACCAGTGGATACCTCCAACATAAACAAACTTGACATGACTCCCCCTTTAAGCACCGTGATCACAAACACATAAGAATAAATGCATGGGATGCTAAACTAAATTTAAGTAGTGTCATCAAAGGGTACTCACCATGGAGGTTACTCCACCTTAATACCAATAAAGGGGTTCGCACCCTAGAGGTCACTCCACCTCAATACCAGCAAAGGGGTCCACACCTCAGAGGTCTCTCAACCTCAATACAAAAAAGGGCTCCACACCCGAAGGTCGCTGCACCTAGATAAAAGTCTGGTCCACATACAGTGAGGCCAGGACAACAACAGTACCAAGGGTCTCCTCCCCATTAGTGCCAACAGAACCACTCTGAGTAGTACCTTCATGACAGTTCAAAAGCTCTTTTTTCCCTTTATCTTTGAACATAGTGCAATACCACACGGTGGTCGTAGCATACATATAGGTATAAGTAAGAAAATCTCAATTTCCAGTAGTTATTTAGCCGATAAAACTTTTATCTTTAATTAGTATTCTAGAAATAATAAAGCTAACACAACCCCGAGACACACCCCTGCTGAATTAATAGATCCCATGATCTATAATGCATGATGCAAGTCCATTAAAAAAAATAAGAAATGCACTCGAAGTCTAAGGGTAGAAGCTACAAGCTAATCACATAACTCGCCTGAAAAACTACCAAGTATCCCCAAATCAGTAATATATCCACACAGTCACTCCTAATCTACCGGGTCTACTAAGAACAAGCTACAGCTAACAAAAAGCCCCCACACGGGCCCCAAAAGGTAAACAAATGCAAATAAATAGAAGAAAAGTCATGCCAATTACTAACTCATCCCATAGACTGGCTGGAATAAACTAGCATTCAAGAAGAACCCTGTCTAAATAGAAGGAACACCTAGCCTACCTCTCTATACTCAAAATACCTTCCCTCAACTCAGGCCTAA
Organism: Withania somnifera; assembly: GCA_039654485.1. Classification (NCBI taxonomy): domain Eukaryota; kingdom Viridiplantae; phylum Streptophyta; class Magnoliopsida; order Solanales; family Solanaceae; genus Withania; species Withania somnifera. The sequence continues at coordinate 7,122 of JBDJHY010215530.1, read as the reverse complement.
ACGCGGGATCCCTCAGCATACCTTCACAAACCTAAACCTGAGCCCCTGGTGGGCTGACTATAGGAGCCAATGCCTGAGGCCTGAAGTAAGGCATGATTCTTTTGGATAGTCTAGACCCCCCTAATAAAATAAAGGCTCTCAAATATAGACCCTAAAAAGTTTCCTTGATGGCGCTGCCTCTTCTCGCTGCCCCCTTGGGCCCGGCGAGCCAAAGCCTCCATGCTGGGGGTATGGTCCGCAACATCAAAAAATGACTTTGGTAGAATAAGAAACCACTTGACTTGACTCTGCAGGTCAAAAATCAACCCATAAGCAAATAGGCGAATCCTCTCCTCCTTTAAAGGCAATAGGTTACTGACTTGCCTAGATAAATCAAGAAAATGGGCTTGCTACTCTAAAACCATCATAGATCCCTAACGCAACCCTGTAAACTTGGCCCAAAATGCCTTACAACCGCTCATTGGCACAAACCAGGCCACGAAGGCCTCCTAGAACTGTCCCCAAGTTAGTGGGGTTGACCCTGGTGGCCTGCGGTCCCTATACACTTGCAACAGTAAAAGAAAGACGTGTAGGTGGGTTGACTCCATCACCGACTAGCGGCATCCTCTAGAAGATATGAAGTAAAATAAGCCTCTTGAGTGTCCAAAAGCTTTAAGGTCCTTAAATGCTTGTCACATAAGGAAATAACTCAAGGGCGTCCTATCCTTTTGTTGCCCCCTGAGAACCTAGCAGACGCTATATAGAGAAAGTGATCATGCATTTTCCTCACCTCATATGATGGAAGGTGTCTGGCATTAGTCTGCGATGGAAATGCTGGTGTCGGAATAGGCTGTGGTGCAACAGGAGGAGATGGTGGAAAATCTATAATAGGAGGAACTTGTGGAGGATGAGCAACCTGTGCTTCCCCCTAAGCTGAACTTATTACATGCAACTATTGTCCAATTTTCCTATTTTTAAGAGTTAAAGACGTCAACTAAAATTATTTTTTTTAATATTTTAAAAATCATAATCACAAGTTGTTGTTTTATTTCTTTGTAGAGCATTTAGAGAACTTAATTTATACTCTAGTTAAATACTGAAAACTACAAAATAAAATTAGTACAAGAATTAATTACGCTGTAGTAAGGTTTATCAAAAAACAATATGCTATTTCGATGAAGAATCATGAGGTCCCGATCATTCAAGTTTATATTTTAAAATAGATAAAAATATTAGATGATTTCTTTTTGTTTATTTTAAACATAATGTTTAGAGTTACTTGATATCAATTGCTGATGAAAATATCATATGTATCTCGTAAAAATTAACCAAAATTCATGCAAACTACTAAGATATTACGATTATAAAGAAAATGATACTACTGATATTCCATTTTGGGCTTTGATTGACTTTTGGTTTATGAATGCCTTGAGACTTTAAGATATTGGTCTCAAATTTCTGAAAGGAATATGAATCAAGCCTAACGTTTACTTAGTTGGTCTCTTGTCATCTTTATCCGGGGATCATGATCTTTCTTATTTCTTACAACAAACAAAAAAAAGAAATGAAATAAAAAAGAAGTTATAAAAGAAGTCAACAGTAATTTAATACAAGAAATGCGATGGATTTAAATTTACAATTTTGATTTCTTATTTATTACGGTAAACTCTTTACGTAATGATTTCTTATTATAATGATATTTCATTATAACAGTTTGATTTTTTGTTAAATTAGTTTTTCATGTTATATTATTTTTTTTACTTCTCTGTAACAATATTCTATTCATAACAACAATAAGATTCATTAACAATATTCTATTCATAACAACAATAAGATTCATTAGCAGTACATTCTTTGTAAAATTACTCTTCTATATAGTTATACTCTAATGTTGTCTTATACTAATATTTTGTTAAAAAATATTATCTATAAATAATTTATAAACTATTTATGTAATCATCAGTAATGTTATTGACATAATAAATTTCAAGTACTGATATCTAAAAGAAAAAAATATTTACATAATACCCATCAATTATATAACTTGATGAGAAAACGATTATATTTATTTCTCACTTTTAAGAAAGTTTAATATGGTTATAAGACATCTGAGGAATTTTAAAACTAAACGCAGAACCATATGAGAAATAGAATCAATAACATCAATATCCATATAAGAAAAAATATAACGTAATCAATATAATAGCAGGATTGACATCCATCAAGTACATGTTCTCCACTATAGCTAAGTAAAACCTCTTCTCCATTGGGACTAAATGCGGCATAACTCATATGCAAGCTAGAACGGCTTTCCTTTCCTAAGCCACGTCATATTCCACAATAATGAAAAATATTAAAAAGAAGTAAAGTTCGTAAGAATAAGGTTCTTATTTCAAAGTGAAATAATTATAGCAATCATAAAGACATAGATTTTATGAGGAAAAAACTCTTAGAATAGAAGTAAACAACCATGAATTACTCTCACTAACTCCGTAATAAGTTTATGATTAGAATCTTATAGTCACTAAACTAACAAACTCGCTTTTCTTTCTATTTAAAGAAGTACAGATCACTCCTTAAAACTCACTCTTCAACTAACAACTCTCACAAGAACAAGAACAAAAACACACTTAGAATAACGAGCTCCTCGCTTGCACTCAAACTCTATTGCAAGAAAATAATGCTCAATAGGTACCATGTACTGTTACAAATCATCTAAATATATAGTTGCTGTTTCTCGACCTTCTCCAAATTTACATAGGAAAGAAAAATATTTTCCTAACTGGTAAACAACTTCTTTCATCTGAAACATTTTGCTTAGCTGACTTATTTTAATAATTATATTTTATTCTCCTTAACGAACTTGATTTCGTGTGTAAAGTAGGATTTAATGCAAATAACTTTATCCATCATCAAAATAATATACCAAGTATTTCGTAAAACTGTCAAATATATACATAGAACTACGAAGAATTGCTATTAAATGATTTAAAGTAACTTTGCTTGCTAAGAAATTCTGCAGAAATAGATATTCACAGAATCCGGCCAAGCAGATGCGCCAATTTTGTATGCTACTATTAGATGGGGTTGGAGCCATTTTGCACTCATATAGTTTATTTCATTATTACAGATATCGGGTAACTCTATCACAGCTAATAAGGAACAACCAAGTGTTTTTTAACCCAAGACTCAAGCATGTAGAGGGCTAGAATATACAAGACCGTTGCAAGAACTTTTTAGTAACTTTTAGTTTTATGAAGTCGAGAGATAAGGTCAGGAGGAGGACATCTTCAAGCAGTTGCAAGTTTCCTATGATAGGAGACCTCTAATGATAAAAAAAAAACTATAGAACTTGTAGCCAGCAAAACTAGTAGCAGACTCTAAAGCCAAAACAGAGGTCAAAACTAACATGATCAGAAAGATGCATTGGACAGAAGTAGCTGACACAAGACAACGTTTTCTGACTCGAGGATAATGGAGGTACTTTACCTTCCACCAACAATACGCAAGTGAGGCCTCGTGGAGTTAATATTACATGACTTTAGAGTTTGAGAAGACATGATACAACCAACTCTCTCCCTTTTTTGAAAGAAGTATTAAAATACTCTCACTGTCTCAATTAACGAGAGAGGAAATCACTCCCCACTCACCAGTTCCTCACCAAAACATTTTGAATTTCATTTGAACAACAAAAAATAATCATCTTCACTTTTAATTGTTGCATACGTCCCACAAACAATAGAATTGCGAACCGTTGTTTTTCTTTTCATGGGTCATTTTCCAGTGAACACCTAGCAACTCCCTTTTTTTTTTTCTTCATATAATCACTAACACACCCACTTGGTTCCAATTAACCCAACAAAATATTACCACTGATCACACACACACAAAGATTGCGTTTTTTGGGTGATTCGACTTAAATGAAAGTCGTTCATTGGCTCTTCTTCGTTGATTCTTGTCTAAGTTCGGACAGTGTATCGACTTATCGAAAGATATTTTGGCAGTGAAGGTCCGACTCTCAATCTTTCACTTTAATTGATTATTTACATTGTTTTTATGTTGAGTTTTCTTTTCGATTTTGTATGAATTCTTTGCTTGCTCTGTGTTAAATAACTGACGATCCGCTGATGGTTTTTGCTTTTGATAGGCTGTGTGTGCAAAATAGTGTTTGATACTTGAAAACTCCCATACGCTTAATCATATTTTCTAATCTGCTTAAAGCAGGGGTTCGGGCTTAACAATGGATAAGATTTGAGATTATCTCGTTTAATTGGGTTGATCAAATTTAGGCCGTTTGATTTGGCTATGATTAATGGTGTTATTTCTTCTTCTTTTTATTAGTCGTTTCAAATATCATGTATTCATTTCTCAGGGTATTTCCCTAAAGTATCAGGTATTTATTTTTTGGAAAATACCCTGAAATATTTTGTATCGAAGGTTGTTTGCTAAGGAAGATCCAAGGTTTCTGAGGAGGAGCCGAGATTAGGACACAATAGGTTAGATAGGTGTACTTTATTTTTATTTTTGGACGCTACTTATTCGGATATTAGGATATTGTTTTGATGTTTTTTTATTTGATTACGTATTTTGCTTAATTAGTCGAGTAGTCTTAAATAAGTTGATACCAGAGCGATTATATTAATACCATGAGATCACACCTTTTCATCGGTCATCAGAATTATTTAACCGGAATCTCTGCCATTATCAGTTTCAGAGTCAAAAAATTTTAAAAGAGATTTTAACCGATGACTTGGCATATAAAACTCAATGTCAAGTGTGACTCTCTTTCAAATGAATAAATAAATCTCTTTTGAAACGTTTTCTTATTTTTTGTCATGTTTTTAATAAAACTTTTTCAAACCATAAATTGTAAATACTTTTTTTTGTTTTCGCTTTGAAAAAGGGTGTGACAGTCTTACACCTTCCCTTCGGTCAACAGTATTCCTTAATCGGAATCTCTGTTTTAACTAGTTTTAGAGTAAATTGGTTTAAAGAGGTTTAACAGGTGACTTGACACATCAGAACTCTATATCAAGTGACGATCCTTATAGAAATACATAAATCTCTTTTGAAATGTTTTTCTTATTTTCTGTCACTTTTAATAAAAACCTTTTCGAACCTTAGACTATAAATATTATCCGTCTTTTCGATTTGAAAAAGTGTGTGCTTTTCAAACCGAAAATAGAGAAAAATATTTACAATTTAAAGGTTCGAAAAGATTTTATTAAAAAAGTAAAAAAAAAAAAAGCAAAATACAAAAGACAAAAGAGACTTATTTATTTATTTCCAAGAGTTGTCATTTGACATAAAGTTTTGGTGCGCTAAGTCACCTATTAAAATCTCTTTTAAAATCGTTTGACTCTAAACTGACAGCAACAGATATTCCGGTTAATAAAATTTTATTGATCGATGACAAGGTGTTAGACACCCATCGATCCTGTGATTTTAGCACGGTTGCTTTTATTAACTAGTATCAGCTTATTTAAGACTATTTAAATGACGAAACATAATACATACGAAAATACAAAACAATCAAAATAATGTCAAAATTATTACAACCCAAAAATAAAATAAAGTGCAAAAAATAAATCTATCTAGCCTACTCTACTCTATTCTACTCGCACTTCCTCCTCCGACATTTTGAATTTTTTTTTTTGAATGATTTTCTTTTACAAAATACTTTAGGACATTCCCCATATTACCATAATGTATACAAATCTTTTCTTTCAGAATATCCCATCCGAAAATAAATACATGATTTTCAATAAGCAAGTAAAAGCATACTAGCACGCAATTCAAATCACAATCAATCAAAACTAAACAATTACTCCTAAAATTTGTCTACCTTTTTAAGATTACTTAGTAATTAAATAACACAGTGATTACTTATATCTAATTATGGTTTAGTTCAAATTCTCGAAGTATGCCCCTTTCTCCATTTTCACTTGAACAACAACTAATCGGCTACCAGTTTTTCATTAATAATTGACGATCGATATCCAGTGAAAACCCCCATGAAAAATACCTCCACCTCCATTTTCCTGTAAACAATTCACCATTGCATCACATGAAATTCGATTCAGTCAACCACGATTTCAATTTCAGTAAGCACCGGACCTCCATCACTCCCTTGCGTCTTCTCCGGAGAGCGGAAGTTTCAACCCAACAGTTTCGTTGACATCTATTTTCTTTATCTCTGTTTTAATATCATAGAAATATTTTATTGCGTTAAGTCATAATTGCTTTCATCTCTGTTCGGATTCATGTTGATTGGTTCTCTTTTTTTCGATTAACTGTGTACAACGTGTAACTCAAATTATCATCAGGACCAAACAAAACATATTGAAATGCAAACTGTTTAGATGCATCACAGCCGGTCACAATTAATTATTCTAGTTGAATTTTGCACTTTTCTCAATAATATCACTAGACATAACTATAGGATTACGGATAAAAAAAAGTCAAATATAGTGGTCCACCAAAAAAGAAGATGGGGTCACGTGGCCCTCCCACTTAATAACAGTTGAGGGAGTTTTCCCCCATTAACAGGGCCACGATCGACTTAGCATAATGTGCAGGCCCACTAAGGCAACCTCTCCCATTCACATCTTCCAGCAGGGAGACAGTTACAAGAGGTTATTATATATACCAAGTCTGAAGGACAATAAAGGTGCGCTCACAATACTACTTACTAAATGTTCTTGAAATTCTCTTAAGGATTATTTACTAACTTAAGCATCGGAGAACTACCCCGATGACCACCCTGAGCTCTGTTTTGCAGGATTCATTCCCAATTCACTATTGTATGGCAGAATTTCTTCCAGTTACTTCATTGTTACTTCATTGGTAATTTATCGGGATTTATCAGTTGGTGCCGTCTGTGGGGAATCGAACAATTAGGTCACTGAGAAATCGAAACGAAGGAAACAAGGGCATTAAACACCAGAAGTAAAACAGCAGTAGCGGGCCCAAGTACTAGTACCCCGGCACGAGGACGACCCACTAAGAGAGGTCGAGGACGGGGACGACCCCGGGCTCTTGCCGATCACCAGAGCAAGGGGCCCTCCCACCGACGCTCCCTTGGAGGCCATACAGAAGTTCGCAAGCGAACACCCGAAGTTGTTCCGTCAATGGTACAAACAG
>JBDJHY010215529.1:6257-20889 GCA_039654485.1 Withania somnifera | reverse complement strand
TTCTCACTGAACTAGAAAGTGAATTGTGTTAGTGAAAAGCCTAAGTTGGTGAACTTAGGGAGTGGAGGTAGGCAAGGTCGAACCACTATAAATCCTTGTGTTCAATTATTTACAGCTTTCTTCATAGCTCCATAAATTTCACAAAAAGTTTCGAACTTCCAACACATTATTCAACCCCCCTTCTGGTGTGGTTGCGTACTCTAAAATACTCCAACAAGAGGTTGATATGCTGAGCATGTATCTTCATTTGTTTACTTTTGGTTCTATTCCTTCTTAAGATAGTAACCTTTTTATTAAGATTGTCTCCACATTAGCTAACGAGCATGTAACATGTAGCAGAGTATTCATGTTGAGTTGTCCCTATTTGTGCATTTATGTGCTGTTTGACTAGTTTTGATGTTTAGGTTAGTTTCTGCCTTTTTCATGTTTATCAATTGAATTAGTAGCATATTTTGAGTTATTTTAAATAAATCAAGTCATTCGATATCATAAAAATGTTCGGTTCACTCAACTGGTTAGTTTCAATAGTTAAGTTCCCTTTATTCTAGTTATAACCTTCATTCAAGGATGAACAATCCCAAAGGGGTGATAATATAACACCTTGAAGATTTTTCCTTGGTTATAATATCCTAAACAAAGTTTGTAAGTGTTTTTCAGGTGATTTAAGTTCTTAAATATCTCATAATCTAATGTTGAGTTCAAGGCTCTTTCAATAATCCTAGTTTTGATGTTATTTCATTATTGTGTAAACTTTAAATGGCCATATCATTTGATATATACAAATCTAGGTTCCCATTACCTATAAAAAAAGGTATCTGAGTCTATTCTCAACTTGACTAACCGTGTGACATTTCAAGTTCTGAGTAAAAGGTTAGCGGCATTTTACTAAAGCCTATTCTGGAGTGAAATGTCCCAGGTGCATAGTACTACTCAGCAATATGATTCATGGTGGAAATAGTATGACTCGTAGTGTGGGTCATTATGTTGGACCAAAAACTTCATGAAGTGCTTAGACAGAACAAAGAGACTCAACCACAAAATGTACACTTCCAGATCACGACTCTTACTCCTCAATCGTACTATTAAACCTTAGAAAACAAAATTTTTACCCCCATAGTATGAACAACATCACAAGTTGTGATGTTAAAGACAACAACTCATGGTCCTTGACTCATGATGTGGAAACATCTTTCAAGTGAACTGGGTTCACTTCATGACTTAGTGAAGTGCTTTACGATCCGTGGAGTCCTACTTCACGAATTGTGAAGTACTTTTGGGGGATTTTCATGAAAGTTTAATGAGGGATAATTTGGTTTATTCCTTTGAATTTTGGGATAAATCCATGATATTTTGTCTACTAAATATATCAATATAAATACCCTAAGCCCTAAATTCATAAATCTTTTTTAGATAAATCAAATCATGAAAGTGTTTTTCTTCCAACTTCTCCAAAGAGGAAGAACAAGGGTTTTTCATAGAGACTTTATTTTATCAGCTTGATAGTAGATTTTTTTCAACCAAATTGCTTCTTATCATAGTTGTGGAATTTAAAAATGGACTCCCTTCATCCTTATTCCCAATAACCCTTTTCTAAATAAGTTTTTTTATGATCTAGAAACAATCTAGGGTCCCAAAAACCATTTTCTTAATTAGTTTTTTAAGATGTAGATTCAATCTAGGATTCTTGTTTATTTCTATAGACTATGATTCCCTAAAGTGACAATTTAGTTGATTTTTTTGAGTTATAATTGTAAAGTTTTCATGACGATTATTTAATTACGAAAGTCATCATGAGTTACCATGTTTTCATAATTAAAGTAAAAGAAAGAAAGAAGTTTTGTTGTAAGTATTGATGACTTTTTCAAGGTTTGTTCTTAAAACTTGATATGAGGGTTGAAGTATCATAATTACTTAATTTTTTACATGATTTTGAGTATGAAGTTGAAGCATGTCTAAATTAAGAAATTTATGTAAAATTGAGAGTTTTGATGATGATTTTAGCTTTATTTATAAGTTGAGTGTAAAATTGACTATAAAGTATCAAATTGAGATTTTATAAAGAGTGTTAACAAAGTATGATTTAAATAATATTTTGGACCTGTTGGTTCCATTGAGCGTGTTCCTTTGGTCAAGAATTTTGATGCATAGTTGACTTATGGCTCCATTGAGGGTGTTCCATTTAATCAAGAGTGTTGAGTGTTGAGTGTTGATGTTGATGTTTTTGGGAGGAGTATTAACACCAAGGGTGGGCATGAGTTTCCCAACACTCATAACTTGTGTAGCCAGCCGTAGAGTATTATTTTGGTACCACTCAGTTTACCTAGTGTGTGTAGTGGGTCCTCTAGAAAGAGTATCTCATCTTGTGGAGGGGTATGATAGTTGCTACACATAAGGGAATATGTGGACTTCATCACTACATTCCTTAAGGTATGTCGATTATACAAACTCCCATAGAGAGGTAAAAATAGTTTTGAAAGGAAGGAAATAGAATAGTGTTTTTAACAATTATTTGTCTTTTGTTAAAAACTTATGAGTAAAGTTATTTTAGATGAGTTTATTTGAGATATGATATTTTTCACCGTTTACATTATAAACTACTAAATTCTTTATTTGAGTTAGAGCTGAAGTTGATATTTATTGTTCATGTATCACATAGTACTTACTATTATACTATATAGCCTATTTTTATACATGCTCACGTACTCAGTACATGTTTGTATGTCAATTCGTCTATTGTAGCATGTTTTAAACCCCTAAAGATACTGCCAACCTTCTGGATGTTTGAGGTTGACACTACTTGCATTCTTAGAAGACTATAAAATTGGTGACTCCTCACTTGATTTGAGGGAAAGCTATGAATTTATTTATTTATTTATTTATTTATTTATTTATTTATTTATTTATCTAGAGATGTGACTTTTACTTTATTTATTTCTTACTTTATTAGTTAGAGACTAGATACTAAACTCTTATGCTAGCAGTCCATTATTTAGCTTATAGAGGCTTTTAGATTGAGATATATCGATTTGAGCTTACCTATTCATTTATTGAGACTATTTATTAATTATTGTGAGGAGCCTATTATACTTATTATACTACTGTTGTTGCTTTTGCTGAGTGATGTAAGTAGAGTTATGCATTATCCAAGTTGTTCTTCAGAGAATGATAGGGTAACTTAGTATTTAAGGATACCTGTCCCGTCTAGGAGGTGAGGTCGGTGCATAACATTATGTGTTCCCAGGTAGCCTAAGATACCTATTAGGTACCTTTTTTTTTGGTATTAATACTACACTTATTTATCTTTTTGTGATGCAGGATCTAGTGCAAGTCATCTTTGAGGTTGTTGTTCGTGTATGCCACATTTTGAGTCTTCGAAGATCATGGTAAGCTTTTTCCATTCAGGTTTTCCCTTCTCTAACATCAACAATTCTATCTTTATCCTTTCTTATAGAAAACTTGTAATTTGTTTTGTATAGTGTCTATTTTACTATATTATGTATTTTATATGCTTCCAGTGCCACTGATACAAAGTTATGGGTTGGTCTTCTGTGTTGTTGTCTATATTTTCCTTCTTTTCATTTGTCCTTCTACTTTTCTACTATTTGTTTATGTTTATACTCTGTTTCTTACTTCTCTAGGTTTTGGAATCATAATTCCAACAAATGGGTTATTATGGGCACCATCATGATCCAAGTTTGGGTCATGATAGAGTGGTATCAAAGCTTAGATTCACCAGTATCCGTGGTCTGGAAGTAGTTGTCTAATAGAGTCTTATAGATCAGTATGTAGATGGTTGTATCCCATATTCATAATGATATAGAGATATTTTAGGAAACACTTCTTGACTTCTCCCTATGCACGGTATTTGCTATCAGTCTCCTAAAATCTCAATTGACTTCAATCTTTCTCAAATTGTTACAAAGAAGTCACGGGTGGGCGCTAGTGGGGTCATGTGAGACTAGCAAGAGCCCCAGTTCAGGTCTATATTCAAGAATTGATGAGATATCTAGGGACAGGCACGAGGGGTACACCACATCAACCATAAGTTTAGGGCTAACATAGATTCTAATAAGAGGTATCGTAATGACAAATCTTTAGGATGCTATGGTTATGACCATCATAACTTGTTTGAAGGAGAGATCACATATGAGGGTGTACACAGGTACTTAAAGGGGTTTTTAGATTAGTGGATATTTTACAATCCACTAGAAGGGTTCTATGTATGTTTTGGAGTACGTGGTCAGGTTTTGAAAGGCTGGTCAGGCATGTTCCCACACCCTTTCTCAGTGAGTATGACATGGTGCAGGGATTTTTCAGGGGATTGAATTTGGCACACTTTTTAGTGTCAGATCACTATCAAGAAACTAGTATTTTCCTGATCACTTTGTAGGTCAGTTGAGAGACATAGATCGGGTATGTCGTGAGGCCTATGGAGACGACAACCCGAGGTCCTACCATCAGGAGAGGGTAAGTGGTGCTTTATTTAGAGGTAGGAAGGGTCATAAGTATCACACTCGGAAAACAAGTGTTTCTCAAGTACTATTACAGGTTTTATAGGTTGATCATCTAGGCTAAATTGGGGAGAGAAACGGGCATCTAGGTAAGACTTTTCTCAAATTATATCTTGGGCTTCCAGGCCGTGGAGGGTAGATTAGTACATCTCAAAGTTTTTTTTGAGATGGGATTCTGAGAATTTTTTTAATTGTGGAGATTAGGGACATTATGCCAATGATTACCCCTAGAGTGGGGCAATATATCAGCAGAAGTTGATGCAATGCCCCCTTAGCAAGTTAAGGGGTTTTCTAGTCACTGTGATGTATGTTGTGTTTATGAAGGGATTTCCCTTTGGGCTAGGGAGTTCCCCAGTCATGTGATTTTTGATATCCAAGAAAGCAGATCTCCGTAGAGGCTTTTTATTTACCAACGAGAGATGTTGCACAGAGTGTTGGGGTGGCCACCCAGGGTGTTCTAGGTAAATCGTAGTTAGGATGTATTTTAGTTATTTGTTATATTCTAAGTGGGTTGTTTGGTCATCCTTACCTTGCTCATACCCTCTAGATAGAACTGACAATTTTATGTTATCTCATTAGTATGGACTTGTTGTGTGGTACTGACCCCGTGGCTTGCTTGTGATTTTTTATTTTTCTTTTGCTTCAATTGTTATCGGGGTTAGTAGCTGTTATTTGGTTGTTAAACTATTTTATATTGTTTGTTATGAATATGTACCAACGCTTACTATGCACTGATTGGTTGTTACTTTTCATGCCACTACCCATAGGAGGATTTCATTTAGTAGTGGATTTTGTTGATGGACTTTGCATTTTGACTATGTTAGTCACGTTTGAGGGCGTTGGTCGTGTTTTGCATGATTTTGATTCTTGAAAGATTACGATGATCTTTTGGCATTCAGGATGACCCTTATCCACCAGTAGCAAGTATTTCATTACTCGTAATCAGAGATAACTTGTATATTTTGTTTTGTATTGTGCAAATTCTACTCTATTCTATATTTAGATGCTTCGAGTGACGTTCTAGTTGGTATTTTGTGTTGTTGTATATATTTTTCTTCTTTTCATCTCTTCTTTCACATCTCTACTATTTCTTTCTGGGTATGGATCATTGCTAGACGTTTCAGGCCATGGAATCGGTTTGGCTGGGCTTGGGTTAATGTAGGCACGATCATGAACCGAGTTTTGTTCATGACATGGTATGTGAATTTATATTGTGAAAACTATGTTTCCCACATTTATTAAAACAATTAAAACCATTGATATAGAAGTAAATAGTGTATTACTCCCAATCTTTTATCTTTTCATTTCGTCAGGATTAAAAGGTGATATTCGCTTTCAAAATCATAAGATACCTTTATTTTGAAGTTAAAATAAGGACACATCATGACATTAATTATATAAATATAAGTCGGTATTTTTCTTACAAAAGAAAAAACAAGCGGGATGAAAATTGAAAACTAAGATTTTAGATCGACTGATGGCCTAGATAGATAAACGTAGCCATGATGCCTAAATATCATTTTGAGTAGATTGACAAAATTGGGAAGTCACCAGTTTGAAGTTAATCATCTGTGATACTTTAATAGAGCGAATGATGGATTTGATCAAGTTTAGTTTGTTGTTTTACCTTATTCATTATTTCTTTCTCTATTTATGTGGAAACTTTAAGTTAGTTATCTTGAGTTAATTTTATGATTACTGTAGGGTAAAATATTTTTGTGTGTAGTTTGGACTGCAATGTTGAGTGCTTATAAAGTACTTTTATCTTATCCTAGTTTTTCGTTGTTGGTTAGTTGGTCATTTTTATTTTCTAACGGTGGTTGGATATTCATTGTTTTTGTTCTTCTTTATCATATCACTCCATACATCCCAAAGACCAAAACAATACTTACAGATGTTTCACCTAACTGTATGGATGGGTTTTGTATTCTATTTCTGAGATTAATTGTCCTAAAATTCTTTTCTTTTGATTATATGCATCTGCTGGTAGCATTGTTATTTAGGGCTAAAGTCACTTGTATTTTTATGATCTTTCAACTTTTAAAAGGGAACATTTATAAGCTTCTCTTAGTAATTAATAAAGACCTTCATTATTTTCATAATATTCTCCACAAAGTTTATGTGTTCATTTCTGCTTAATTTTCACTGAATTTTCCTTCATTGTTGACTGCTTTTATTGTTTAGTTCTACTAGAAACATAATCTATTGAATTTTTCTTTTCAAATGATACTTTGGGGTAAATATTGAAAGACATTAATGGAACTATCAACTCTTCATTTTTCTATTCTATGAATCAAATTTCTCTATAGGGACTTCATATCTTGATTTTGACTGAAAATCTCTATTTGATTTCTTATGTATTAGTATTAGTTTTAATTACTTGGGTTTTGGAAAGTTACTTAGTAAGATAGTAATAATTTTTGTACGCCCTCATCGGTCTATTGATCTACTCTTCAAAGTCTTGTTCTAATTACCTACTTTACCTTAGTTTCAACTTCCAACAGAAGGCACAATAAGGAGAGAACTTTCTCTCTCTATAAAACTCAAGTATCAAACTATATTATAAGGAAACTCTAGTGGGGTATAGACTGAATAAAATCCCTAAGAAAGACTGAGTTACATAAATAAGGATAGAAGATTCTAAAGCAGTAACCAAGAGTGTTTGGTAAAGCTAATAATTCAAAGTAGTAACCAAGAAATTGGACTGACTTTATAACAACATTGAATTTTTTTAATCGTCTGAGATTTAGATCCAACATATGAAAAAATATAGTTGTTCGAGACTCTCTTAATTAGCTTAATTATAGCTTTCGCATCCCACTCTTCTTGAATCTGTGAAATCTTTGTTCTAATTAACTAATTTATATCATTATCTTATTTTAGAATCATTTAACATACCTGAAAAACATGTATTCAGTGAGACAATCTAAAGAGTTGTAATCATTCAGGATTAAAGTTGTTAGAGTGAACAAATTTTATTGTTTAAATTTGATGAGAAATTAATGGTAATATTGCTAACTTGTAACACTTTGAATCTTGTTCCTTGGTTATAATATCGTAAAATAAGTTTCTTATGAGTGCTTGAAGTGATTTGAGGTCATAAACATCTATCAAAATGTTGAGTTCAAAGCTCTTTCAAAAAGCTTAGTTTTGATCTTACTTCATGTTTGGCTCAACATTAAATTAGTTAGGTGACCCATGACCTATAAATGAAAACCTCTTTGAGTTTAGAGTCCAGTTCAATAAACAACATGTCATTTGAGTTTGGAGTAAAATGTTATGGACATTTTACCTGAGACTGTACAATAATGAAATATTACAAGGTGCATAGTACGATTCTTGGTTTCCCACAGTACGACTCGTGGTGTGCAATAGTACGACTCTTGGTGGGAGCCATACTGCATGACCAGAAGCTCCTCTTTTTATTTTTAAGACATAATGAAACCAAACCACGACTCGTACTCTTTTATAGTATGACTCATACAGTCAAATCGTGATATTGAAGATGAAAAACCAATACCTTTTGTTCATCTTGTATGATACCCACAACGACCTATGGAATTGAAAACCACGATTCGTGGTGTTTAATTGTGATACGGGGGATTCCATTCTAGTGATATTTTCTCATAGTACGACTCAAGAAGCATCAATCCACGAGTCGTACAATGACACTTCACGACTCGTGGAGTGATGCCGACAACTTTTCGAGTTCGTTTAATACGGGGTACATTTGTATTTCTGTTGAACTTTTGGGCTAAACTCATGACATTTTGGCTTCTAAAAATAATAATATGAATACCCTAAACACATAATTCATTAATATTTTAGCTAAATCAAATCAAGCTAGGGTTTTTATTCCAACTTCTCCAAATAGGCAAGAATTAGGTTCTTCTAATAGACTACATTGTTGTAGCTTGATATGTGATTTTTCACTATAAAATTGCTTCTAATAAGGTAATTGGACTTTGAAAACGGACTCCCTTTCATTATTGTGCCCAAAACCCTTTTCTAAATAAGGTTGTGAAGATGTAGAAGCATGCTAGGATTCTTGTTTAATTGTATAAACTATGATTCTCTGAGGTAATAATATAATTGATGTTTTTCTATTAGAATTGTGATATTTTCATGATAATTAGTTAATTTTGAAAGTACTCATGATTTTGCATATTTTAGTTATTGAAATAAAAGTAATAAAGAAGCCTTGAGGTAAGAATTCATGATTGTGTTCGAGGTTTATTTGTAAAACATGATATGAGGGTTGAAGTGTCATAACTACTTGACTTTTACATGATTTTGTGTATTAACATAAAGCATGTCTAAATTGACTAATTGGAGTAAATATATAGTTTTTATGATTATTTTAGCTTTATGTATAATATGAGAGTAAAATTGACTATAAAGTGTCAAATCAAGATTGCGATGAAGAATGTTAACTTTAGATGATGATTAGGGCTAGTTGGTTCCATTGAGGTTATTTCACTAGTCTAAAGTGCTTTTACATATTTTGACTTATGGTTCCATTAAGGATGTTCCATTAAGTCAAGAGTGTTGAATGCTGATATAAAATTTATGGGAGGAGTTTTACCACCGAGGGTGGGCATGAGTTTCCCAACACCCATAACCTGTCTAGCCAGTGTGGGGTGTTATTTTTGGTACTATCAGTTGTACCTAGATTGTCTAGTTTGATCCACTAGAAAGAATGTCTCATCCTATGGTGGGGTATGAGATCCCCTACGCATAGGGTAATACGTGAAATTCATCAATTTATGCCTTGAGGTATGTTGGTTATAGTCGGTTATCGAAACTCCCAAAGAGAAGCTAAAAATTGAATGTTTTGAAAGGAAGAAAGTGAAATGTTATTTTTTAACTAACTTTTTATCTTATGTTAAAACTGAGGAGTTAAACAAGAATTGAGCTTTTTAACTTTATTCATTATAAACTGCTAAATTGCTTATTTGAGTTAAAGATGAAGTTGAGATTCACTATTTATGCATTGTATAGTACTTATCATTATACTGTAGATATTGTTTTATACCTCTTACATACTCAATACATGTTTCGTGTGCGTGTTAACCCCTATACAAATATTTCCAACATTCTGAACATTCAAGGTTGACACTACTTGGATTCTCAGAAGATTGGTGAATCCTCAATTGATTCGAGGGCAAGATATGGAGTTATTATTTTATTTATATAGAGATGGAATTTATATTTATTATTTATTATTTTATTATTAGAGACTAGCTAGTAAAATCTTGTACTAGCAGTCCATTATTTAGCTAGCAAGGGCTTTCAAGATGAAATTTATGGTTTTGATACTAGAGTTATGTACTCTTCTTTTGAGACTATTTATTGATTATTGTGAGGAGCCAATTACATTTCTGATATTATTATTTTCTTCCGTTGAGTGATGTGTATAGAGATATGCATGATCCTAGTGGTTTTTCTAAGGTTGATAGGGAAACTTAGTGGATTAGAATGCCAGTCCTACCCAAGAGGCGAGCTTGGGGCATGGAAATCTTGATATCAGAGCACTAGATTCATATATTCCTAGCTTAAGTCTTGAAGCAAGCGTTAGGTAGAATCTTAGTTGGGGGTGTAACTGCAGTACATTTGTGATTAGATAGATACATAACATTTAGGATAAGTTTCCCTTTATTGATGTTCTATTTTATGTTTTGGAGTTTAACTCAGAGATATTTCCTCTTTCTAAGTTGTGATTTACATTTTTTAGATCATTCATACACGACGATCATCTCCCCAGGCTAGGAACAGGAACCTATAGAATAAAACTCCACCATCTCTAGGGACACCAACATGCATTATCACTGTAGAATAACGTAAGTTGATACATATAATGGCTTAGACAGTAATGGCACAGGATCAACAACTTATTCAAGTTACAATGTTTCTGCTAGTTTCTCTTGATGCTGGAGTTATAAGGATGACAGAGTTCTTGAGGTTGATTTCTTAGGATTTTCATGGTTCATGGGCTGCGGATGATCTAGAGAAGTTTATTGAGGAGGTTTTAAAAGAAGAAGAACCAATATCAGTCAGCTTTGGTCCTCCGGGCAGCAATCCAACTGACATTCACCCCACGAATAGAGATGAGACCGGTTATGTAATAAGGGAAGAAGATGTAAAGTTCATCTGGTTTATGAGATTATGAGAGTTTTTTATATTAATAGGGTTAAATTGGAAGCTTATACACTGAAGGATGTTTCTAGGTCTTGGTGTGATTTGTTGAGGAAGAACATGGAAGTTGTAGTTGTTCCACCATCTTGGGAGGAGTTTGAGACTATATTTATGGGTTGATTCTTTCCAAGAGAAAGATTAAAAAGAGTGTTAATGAGTTTATAAGTTTGGAGAAGGGCTCTATGCCTTTGAGTTAGTGCAATACGAAGCTCACTAAGTTATTGATGTATGTTCAGGAGATGATTGTTGATATGCTTATTAGGATGGATATGCTCATTTATTTTCTTTCTCCTTATTTCATCCAGAAGGCAAGAGAACCTATGTTGAGTAATGATATGGACATTAGTAGAATGATGGTGTATCTGGAGAAGATAGCGAAGGATAAGTCTAATTATAGAGAGAGACAGCAGAGTAAGTGGTCTAACACTAGTCATTCTAGAGCTAGTTAGCCTAGGTTTGATGGGTTTCAGATGATAGAAAAAATAGGATTCTAGGGGATCATTCCCAATGTCATTCAGGTATCCAAAAAATCCACAGAACTAGTTAGCTCAGCAGTATAGTGTTATCGTTTGTCAGAAGTGTGGTAAGGGGCATTCAGGTAAGTGTTGTATCGAGAAAATTGGGTATTTTTAGAATAATATAAGATTGTTCATAGTCTTCTTGATTGTCCTTTGAGGAACTCTTATTCTTTTGGGTTACTGGCGTATAGGCAGAGAGATTGCACCACACTTTGACAAGGTGTTTCCTGACCATCGACTACTTCCCCAACATCATCTCTATTAGTTTATGAGCCTCAGGAGTGTGCTACTACTTCTACCAGTAGAGGCCGGCATAAGAATTATTTTTATATTTTGGTTTCATGTCAGTATTTGAAGCAGTCATCTTATGTTGTGATAGGTATCTTTAAAGTTTATGGCGTGGACGTTTATGCATTGTTAGACCCTGTAGATACTCTTTCTTTTGTTTCTCTTTATGTTTCTAGATTTTATGGTGTAGATCCTAATATCTTACCTGAGTCATTATCTATTTCTACACCTGTTGATGACCCTATTCTAGTGAGAGAGTCTACCATAGTTGTCCTATTTTTATGCTGGGGATAGTTTCTACTTCTAAGTTGTATGAGTTACATATGGTAGACTTTGATATTACACTAGACATGAATTAGCTCCATTCATGTCATTTTTTTGTTGACTGTAAGACTAGAGTTGTCTTCTTCCAGTTTCCATATATATTGTCCTTGAGTGGGGGGGTATTAGAGTTGTTCCTAAGGGTAGGTTCATTTTCTATCCAAAATAGAGAAAGATGATTACTAAGGCATGTATTTATCATTTAGTTTGAGGTTCAAGACTCTAAGTCTAAGACACTTGATAGCTAGTCTGTCACTGTAGTTTGAGAGTTTTTTGATGTGTTTCATTAGGAATTACCTTCTTATAGAGAGATAGACTATGGTATATATTGTGTTCCAGGCATTCAACCTATTCCCATTAATCAATATAGGATGTCCCTAGAAGATCTTAGAGAGTTGATGGACCAGTTAGCCGATCTTTTAGACAAGGGGTTTATCTGTTCGAGCATATATCCTTAGGGGTACTCATATCTTGTTCATGTGTAATAAATATTATTCTCTTCCTATGTGCATTGATCGCCGACAATAGAACATAGTCAGAATCAAGAATAAGTATCCTATTTTAAGGATGAATGACTTATTTGATTAGCTACAAGGTGCTAGCTATTTTTCTATGATTAAACTTCATTCTAGGTATCATCAACACAAGTTCAAAGAGTCAGATATTAAAAAGACAAATTTTTGTACTTGTTATGGCCATTTTGATCTTGTGATTTGTCTTTTGGTTTGACTAATTCTCCTGCAACTTTCATGGACCCTATGAACAGGGTTCTCAAGCCCTACTTGGACCTATTTGTGCTTGTCTTTATTGATGATATTCTGGTTTATTATCAAAGTGAGGAGGAGTATGCAAACTATTTTCTAGTTATTCTTTAGATCCTTAAAGGAAGTCATCTTTATGCTAGGTTTTCTATAAGCTTTGGCTATCAAACCTATCAAAACTTCCAGTTATTTTGGACCTTTGACTAAGTTTTGGCTTTAGTCAGTTGCCTTCCTTGGTCATATTATTTCTAACGAGGGTATTCTGGTTGATTTCCAAAATATTGATTCTGTCCATAATTGGCCTAGAACTAACTCCCTGTCAGATATCCATATTTTTCTAGGTCTAGCTAGGCTTTATGATAGATTTGTTGGGGGCTTTTCTTCCGTATCCTAACCTGTATGACTCAGAAGAAAGTGAATTTTGAGTGGTCTGATGCTTGTAAAAGGAGTTTTCATGAGTTGAAGGCTAGGTTGACATCTGATATGGTATTAAGTTTTCTTGATGGTTCCAATGGGTTTGTTGTGTATTCTGATGTTTCTAGACTTGGTATGGGTTATGTAGTAATGTATCATGATAAGGTTGTAGCATATGCTTCTAGATAGATTAAGTTTCAAGAGTAGAATTGTTCTACCCATGATCTTAAGCTTGTAGCTGTTGTTTTTTTCTTTAAAGTTGTGGAGACACTACTTGTATGGGGTGATTGTAGATATCTTCACTGATCATAAGATTCTGTATTATGTGTTTGATCAGAAGGATTTTAATCTTTTTCTGAGGATATGGCTTGAATTTTGAAGGATTATGACATAACTGTGATGTATTACTCGGGAAAGGCCTATATAGTGGTTGATGCCTTTAGAAGGTTGTCTTTGGGGAGTTTGTTCCATGTTGATGAGAATAATATAGAGTTAGCTAGAGAGGTTCATAGGATTATACACCTTGGTGTTAGATTGATTTCTCCAGAGGATGGTAGTATGTTTGTTCAGAATTCTTCTGAGTTATATTTTATTATTGAGGTAAAGGAGAAGTAAGATAGTGATCTGATTCTATATAAGCTTAAAGATGCATTCCATAAGCATAAGGTTGAAGTTTTTCCAAAGGGGTATATGGGGTTCTTTGTTATCAAGATCGATTGTGTGTTCTATCATTTGATGGTTTGAGAGAGAAAATTATGTTAGAGGCTTATAGTTCCCGATATCCTATTCAACCTAGAGCTACTATGATGTATAGAGATATGAGCGAGGTGTATTAGTAGGAAGTATGAATAAGGACATAGAGGAGTTTGTGGCTAAGTGTTCTAATTGTAAGAACGTGAAGGTAGAGCTCTAGAGATCAGCAGGTGATATGCACCAACTCAATATTCCGATATGGAAGTGGGAGGTGATTAATTTTGATTTTGTCACTAATTTACCATTATCCGAAAGGTATGATTAGTAGATCAAATGTCTATGTCTGCTCACTTCCTATCTATTCACACTAGTTATTAAGCAGGGCAGTATAGTATGATCTACTCAAGGGATATTGTTCGTATGCATGGTGTACCTCTATCTATTAAATTATATCGTGGTCAAAAGTTCATATCTCAGTTTTGGAGATTGTCTAAAAGGGATGTTCGTAACCAATTTTAGTTATGTTTGAATTTCAATCTGCAGATAGTTGTTTAGGTTGAGAGGACTATTTTTATTTTTGAGGGTATTTTGAGGACATGGGCAATTTATTTCAAAGGTAAGTGGGTTGATCACCTACCTTTGATTTTTCATACAAAAACAGCTATCATTCGAGTATTCATATGTCTCCATTTGAGGTATTGTATGGGAGACGGTGTAGATCTCCGATTGATTGGTTTGAGGTTAGTGAGGCAGCTATTGTAGGTCCAGAGTTTCTTCTTGATTTTATGAACAAAGTTCAAACTATTTGAGAGAGGATTAGGACAGCCGAGAGTATGCAAAAGTCCTATGCTAATGTGAGGAGGAGAGAGTTAGATTTTGATGTTGGCTATTGGGTATTTCTAGAGGTGTCTCCTATGAAGGGAGTCACGAG
>JBDJHY010215508.1:0-11315 GCA_039654485.1 Withania somnifera | reverse complement strand
CAACCTATAAACCTATTTGTGCATGTGTAGCATTTCCACTAGGTCATTTCAGGGAGTGTAATCTACATAAGACAAGAGAAAAACCATGCATGTTGCCCATTTTCATCTAGCATATAAAGCAATGTTGTTCTTTCCTTTTGGATGGTAGAAAGGAGCAAGAAATTCAACGATTTTATAGGTCAATATTGAAAATTAATGTGATTCAATAAGATATTTCTGAGTGTTAATTATCTTATTAATTTATTTTATCATCATAGGAACATACAAAAAGTAGAAAAGTTCATGTTCAAGCAATGGACTAAAGTTGATAAAAGCTGTCCAAAAGGAAAAAAGAAATCCAGAAGGATCCAGACATACAACACATATGTTCAAATTGTGGTAGGCAAATGCATTTGAGTAATTATAAAATGATACCCATTCAAAATTAATTATCCAGGAGAGAGGAAAGGACCAGTGTAATATTATGTGAGGGTATTGTTAACACAACAGTTTAAGCATAAGAAGAAAATAAAGGCTCTAGCTACTTTCTGAGAAAAGAGAAGATCCCATGTCAATTGTATAATAATTACTGATTCCTATACTTTCACTGATGGGAAGCTTAGGGCCTTCATTTTCAATAGCATAATACAAGTTTTTAATAGTAATTTGTTGAAGGAAAACCTAATAATTAAAAGAAAGCTTCCACCGTAACTAATGAACAATAATTTGTTAGTTTAAGGGAAAATATGTTATGCTCTCCTTTCTAATAATTTCTTTCAATTATCATCTATCGAGGGATAAAATCCAATTTAACTTTTCAAAAATTCCAAAGTAGTATGTTGCTATTAACTTTCAAAGTATCTTCTTTTTTAGTTGTTGAAGCCAATGTGATCAAGTCCTTTGAGAAAATTAGATGATTCTTAGTTTGATTTTCTGACACTCGAACAAAAAAATGTTAGAATTAGCTACAAACTATTGTTAGATAGCTTGTAGCTAACATAATATTGTAATAATTTTTTCATTAATCCTATGGGGATGACGAGGATAATATGATGGACATATGCCTTGTTCAGAGGCGGACCTACAGTACCGAAATGTAATAACCGATGAAAATTTTTTGGTGTTTTGGTGACTCTCTCGTACTTAGAGCATTTTTGTAACTGCCCAAGTCGTTTACGACTTGTTGGGATCAATAGGTTGGATCCCTAGCAATTGTTATAGTTTAATTCCCTTACAATTATAACTTCTTCAAGACTTACTCAGCTCATATGATGTCGAATATCGTTCGCCGCTTCTGTTGAGTCCGAAATATCGATTACATGAAGATTTCGTATATGGATTGTCGAAATCGGACTCATTTTCCTTCCCGTGTGCCTTTTAGTTCTTTTTCAAAAATCAGGGAGGAACAACGGGGACCAATTTTTATCGGCCAGATGACCGATTTGTCAGCCAGTCGGTAGTCCTATATAAAGTTGTTTTCTCCGTAATTTTTCTAATTTTCTTTAAATTTCAGAGGGTTTCTTGGGTTTTACGAAGTGAATTGAGATCTTGTGAAGGTGTTTAATAAAATTCTAATCCGTAGAAACTCATTACGGTGGTTCTACTATCATTTCTACCAAGTAATTTTTTGTTTTTTATGTTGTATAAACTTTCTGGGCTTATATCTTTCATTTCTACCACTAAATGAGCCCTACTTTGTACCATTTGATGTATGAGTTGTGCTCTAGTATTGGTATAAATATATATTTTTTGAGCTATTAGGGTTTATGGACCCGTTTTTAGTTTGGATTTTGGACCCTCTCTTTATATAAAATATAGAACTTGTTATACTCGTATCGATATGTGGGTTATGTTTTTACTAGACAAGTGTGATTCCTAGCTTCGTATGTGATTTTTGGATATTTAGACACATTTCTCAATGAAGTCGTCGAAATTTAGGTAGCCCACAGTCTACTTTCTTTAAACTGAATATTTGTGTAGTATATGTATGGTAAAGCACCGCTCAGGGCTGGGACTGCTAGTAGGGCCCTAATATGCTTATTCTCGGTCTATGGCCTACTTAACTGGCTTGTAGCTTAATTACTTACCCTAAGGATATATAGCCCTACCCGTGTGATTAACGCCGAGTCTAGACCATAGTGTGGATGGGGAGGAATAACATCTTTGATGCATATTGTTATATGCTGATTCTAACCGTAGTGAGGTTGGGGAGGGGATTATACTAGTTTGGAGTTTAGTAACTATCCCTTGATTTAGGTTGGTGGCTTTAGAGTCGATCTAGGTAGGCTGATTATTCTATGTTCTACCGAGTTATTATGTGTAGTTAGAGAAGGTGTGATCCTTGGGCCACGGATAGCCGGCTATGTATTTGCTAGGTGGTTAGCAGCCTGCGTGCTGATATCTTGCTCTAGCCAGGTGCGAGCCTAGGAGTGGGTTGTATTGGACTGAGCTATGAGAGCTCCTTGTTTTCCCCTGTATGGGTGTGTGCTTGGCCCTTGTTGGGATTGCTCTGGGAACTTATGGTATCTTGGTTACGGTTACTCGAGGTTTGGGACTATAGTCGGGCTCGAAAAGGATATCCCTAATGACTAGGGTTTGGCGGCCATCCTATAGATTCTAGTTAGCCGTCTTAGACCTGTCTAGCCTACTGATTATTTCTATGTTAATGGGAATGATTGAATGTTTTAAAAGGTAACTTATTTTTGACAAGATAATAATCAAAAACTGATTTCTTATACATATTTATACTCCCCGACTATGCTTATGAGAAGTATAGAGTTATTTTTTTCACATCATCAAGGTTATTAGCTCACTATCACCATGGTTTATGGACATTGCCTACATATTGGCAGCTGGGTTTTACTGAGATATAATATATGGGCAAAGCCCGAGTTTTAGCTTTTTGTCCCTAATGACTATGGCACTGATTGATTTTTACGAGGATTTTTATCCTTGGGATTGGATCCCTGCATGGACCCTCCCACTTGGATCGTCATGCCTTTTGTATGTTGCGTGGCCGGGGGAGGGGTATACTAGGGTAGGTTGGATAAGTATATGGGGCATCTTTTATTGGGTCCGCTCCTTGCAGAGTTTTGTATCGGGGAGGGTACGTATGGTCACTATTTACTTAACAGCACCCTCATGCATTGAATCCTTTTGTATTTGGTTGTACTCTTCAAGGCTCAAGAGGGGAGTACCTATTGGGTTACTTGGTTGCTTCAGTTTACCTACCGGTAGAATAGGGCGTCGGCCGGGTTTGTTTGGTAGTAGACTTTGTTTGCTCCCTTCGGTCTCTGACTAATACTATTCATACACTTACTATATTTGTTGTTAGCATAGCTTGTTGATGATTTTGCACTTTCTTATTGGTCCTTCGTTGTGCTGGTCATGTTGCAGCTCCAAGTACATGTCATGTTTGGTCATGAGTTGTTTGTGGAAAAGGTCTTGTGGGTTATACTTTGATAGTAACCCTCTTTTATACTTGTTAGCTGGTACTGTACTCACTGGTAGCTGATCCTTCACTACACTTACTAACTATTATTATAGTCATCTTGTTTCTGTTGTACATTATGTGCCACTTTCTTATTTGTTGTTGATTAATTTTTCCCTTGCTTATGCTTACCTTTGCCCGATCGGCCTATGATGTCTACTGGGTACCTGTTGTTTTGATCTCTTTGTGATACAGATCCTAGTACCATCTAGCAGAGCAAACTCGATCATGTGAGATACTGAGTGTGACTCCAGGAGATTTTGGTAAGTAGCTGGCATCCTTGCTGATCGATTTTCCTTCTAGTACCATAGTTATCCTAGTTGGGTGCTCGATAGCTATTTTGTTGTTTGTCCATGTCATGGGTTGTATTTCATATTTTTTGTATATAGATGCTCTACATCTATTACACCAGTTTTTGGAATTTATATTTAGTTGTGTATTTTTCGTGTCCTACTCTTACCTCTCCTCTTCATCTCCTCCCTCTTTCTTTTGGGTTTTTCATACTAGTCCACCGCTACTTGATCTGTGCTAGGGTAGGCTTGTCTGCAGGTAAGATGTAGGCTCCATCATAACTCGATTTTTGAGTCGTGATGGAGTCGTATCCGAGCTTTAGGTTGATGGGTGTCTCTGCCTATAGAAGGAGTCTGGTAGAGTCCCACCAATCGGTACATAGACGTTTGTATCCTATCTTTTGGAGGCTATAAGGATCTTTTATAGGGATGATTCTGGTTGACTCATTTGTGCGAGGTTTCCACTAGTTTCTTGGTTACTCATCTTGGTTCTATTCCTCCGTAGATGGTCTGTACGCGGTCAACACTTGGAGGTAATGATGCTTCCCCCCTCCGTAGAGAGCTCTAGTTAAGGGCTGAGGTAAAGCCAGAGCCTATGGGAGAGGTCAGACTAGAGTTGAGCGGGAGGAGCCTATACCTGCAGATCCAGATACGTCCTTGGTGATGCACATAGGGACATGTGTCAGTGTATGATTGCTATGTTTGGTAGAGCACCCACTCATGAGGGTCAGACTTTAGCCCATGGAGTGACACAGGGTGCCCTTTCTCCTCCAGTTAAGGCGATACCATTGGCAGCCCCGGTCCTTCCTCCACAGCCTATTCTAGAAGTACCGCAGTGCAGCTGCCAGCCCAACTTTAGTCTACAGTTCCTATTATAACCTCCGAGGATGGGAAGATGCATGGCCATTTTATGCATATGGGGCCCCCAAGATTTTTTGGTGATTCTAGATAGGACCCCTATAAGTTTACTGCAGAGTGCGAGGAGAGGCTACAAACTTTTGGGCTTGAAAGAGACACATGGAGTTGCTTTCATTAGGTATCATTTAGAGGGTCGGGTAAAATTCTGGTGGAGGTCATATATAGAAAACAGATTGGCAGGGTCCCCGCCTATGGCATTGAGTTAATTTATGGATGCTTTCGTTGCTTAGTATGTTCCTAGAGTGTTCGTGAGGAACTCAAAGCTCATATTGTCAACTTAAGACAAGGATTGATGATGGTTTCTAAGTATGAGGCCTGATTCACATAGTTATTTAGGCATGGGACCGCTATTATGCCAAAGATGTTGAGCCGGTCTGCCGCTTTGCAACTAGATTGAAACCAGAATTATAGGCAGTTGTAGAGCTATTACTTGCTAAGGGAAGTCCATTATTAGCAATGGTTGATCACCCATGTAACATGGAGAGGCATCGTCATTTGGCCCAAAGGGGCGGCGATAAGAGGTAGCACCGTCAGGAAGATTTTAGTAGATCTCAATCCCCTAGGGCATAGTATGACATACGTACACCTCATCAGCAGCAGTCGCACCAACAGTACTAGGGATAACCTAGTAGACCAGTTCAGCCTCCTTAACATAGGCGAGCAACATTTAAAGTAGCCAGCCTGCCAGGGGCGCATCTACTAGGGTTCAGGGCCGCGGTGGCTAGGGTATTTTAGTTAATAGTTCCATTTGAGGAAAATATCATGGTTTCTTTGAGTGTGGTGAGATGTATCACTATGTCAGAGATTTTCCTCAGTTTTGGTATTATTCATCCAGCAGCACAGACCGTCAAGCCTCTGCAGACAACATCCAATCGGTTAGAGGTGACGAGGAAGTGACTCGAGGCTCAATGTAATATTATGTGTTTGTGCACTTTGCACCTGTTTAGGTGTTAGGTTTGAGCCTTTACTTGTGCCCATGATGCTACTCTCATAGGTGAACCTATAGTAGTGGATTGGATTCACCGAGCTTGTGTTGTGACCATGTGGGGGTTTGACACTTATCATGATCTTATGGCTCTAGACATGCTTGATTTTGATGTGATTATGGGAATGGATTGTTTAACCCCCTCCCCGAACCATCATACGATCCTGGATTGTTTTTCCAATACAATGACCTTATCTATACCTGGTATGTCTCCGATAGTGTGGTGGGGTCCTATCATCCACTCCCCGATGCTAGTGGTATCCATTATGCTATCCAGTATATTCATATCCAGGTGTTGTGTTGCTTATTTAGCTTATGTTTATGATACTAGTGTTGATCCTCCTTCCCCTATGTCTGTGCTCGTTGTTAGAGAGTTCCTTGATAATTTCTCTGAGGAATTTCTTGGCCTCCCACCCGAGCGCGTTGTCGATTTTTCTATAAAGGTTGAGCCAGGTGTTAGGCTTATTTCTATTGCACCTTATCATATAGATCTAGCAAAGCTCCGGGAGCTTAGTGTACAGCTTTCGAATCTAGTTGCTAGAGGCTTCATTCGTAGTGTCTCACTATAGGGAGCTCCAGTGTTATTTGTGAAAAGGAAAGATGGGACTATGCATATGTGTATCGATTACTGACCGTTGGATAAAGTTACTATTAAGAATAAGTATCCTCTATCATGGATAGATGACCTTTTTTATCAGCTTCAAGGTATTATGGTGTTCTTGAAAATCGACTTAAGGTTGGGTTATCACCAGTTGAGGATTCAGGCTAGGGACATCCGAACGCTACTTTTTGAACCTGATATAGACACTATGAGTTCTTGGTTATGTCATTTGGGTTGAATAATGTCTCGCCTCATATATGGATCTTATGACTAGATTTTTCAGGTTATACCTTAGCTCTTTTGTTATTAGGTTTATTGATGATATCCTAGTTTATTATCAGAGTCAGGAGCAACAAGAGGAGCTTTTGAGTGTTGTACTTCAGACTTTAAGAACCAAGAAGCTTTACATAAAGTTTCTAAAGAGTTTTTTTGGATGGATTATGTTGCATTCTTGGGACATGTTGTATCTCCATCTGGTATCAGTATAGATCCATTGAAGGTTCCATCCGTTTGTGATTGGACTCAACCTATGACTCCCTCTAAGGTCTTTAGGTTATTTGGGTTAGCGGGCTATTACTGACGATTTGTGTAGGATTTTTCATCTATAACAACTCCTATGACTAGATTGACCCAGAAGGACGCTCCCTTTCGATGATTTGAGGATTGTGAGTCCAACTTTATAAGGCTCAAGAAGTTCCTCACTTCAGCACCGGTATTGAAACTTCCTATTGAGGAACAGACATATACATTTTATTGTGATGCCTTTGAATATTGATTTAGGATGTTTTGTGATGTAACAGGGTAATTCATTGTGTATGTTTCAAGTTAGTTGAAGGTTCATGAGCGAAACTACCTGACCCATGATTTGGAGTTGGCAGAAGTAGTCGTCACGCTCAAGATTTGGAGACATTAACTTTACAGTGTTCACTATGAGATTTTTACCAATCATCGTAGCCTGCAGTATATTGAGACAGATATAGCTCAATCACAGAAAAATGAGATAGATTGAGCTCCTGAAGGACTATGGCATCATAATTTGTACTATCCCGGTAGAGGGAATGTGGTTACAGAAGCCTTAAGCCGAAAGACTGTTAGTATGGGCAGTCCAACTTCTATCTTGGCGTTAGAGAAGTCTTTAGCCTTGTTCATTCAGTCATTGGATAACTGTTGGTCCGATTAGGCATATTAGATCTAAGCAGAGTCCTTGCTCATATTGAGGCTAGACCCATTCTTCTTGATCAGATTTGACAACGACAAGACGAGGACAAATCCTTGATTCATACCCGAGAGTTGGTTCTGAAGGGTGATTACAGCTGTACATCCTTATATTCTAACAGCATATTATGGATAGGTAATCGTATTTGCATTTATGAGTTGATTCAGATGATTCTTCGTGAGCCCTACTATACCAGATAATCCATCTATTCGGGCATCACGAAGATGTGTAGAGCTTTGAGATAGCACTACTAGCGGCGTCACCTGAGATCAAATGTCACCAAATTTGTTTCCCGATGCTTGAACTTTAGTAGGTGAAGTTCGAGCACTGTAGACCCGGGGGTGTGTTACAGTAACTCCCTATCCCTAAGTGAAAATGGGAGAGGATTACATAGACTTTCTTTAAGGGTTCCCTCATACTTCCAAGGGCCATGATTGTATTGACAGTCATCTTGGATCGATTGACCAAATTCGCTCATATTTTACCGACTTCCTCCTCTTGAAGTGCCAACAGAGTTGCAGCCTTGTATGTTAGGGAGATTCCTCGTCTATACAAAGTGCCAGTTTCTATCATATCATAACGGGGTATGCAGTTCACTTTGCATTTCTAGAGGACAGTGCAAAGTGAGATGGGTAAACAGGTAGTCTTAGTATAGCTTTTCATCCGTGGATATATAAATAGTGTGAGCGGATTATTTAGGTACTATAGGACATTCTTGGGGCTTGAGTCTTTGATTTTGGAGGTAACTAGGATCAGCACTTGTCTTTGGTAGATATCTCTTATAATAACAGCTACTATTCCAGCATCTATATGGCATCATTCGAGGCTTTATACGGTAGGCATTGCAAATTACCTATCGGTTAGTACAGTAGTGTTGAGATTTTTCCTCAAACCTATGAATTAATTCGAGATGCCACAGAGAGAGTTTGACTTATTCAGGACAAACTACGGATATCATAGAGTCGTCAGAAGGGTTATGCATTCCGTAGACTTTTACCTCTGGAGTTCAGTGTCTGCGACATGGTATATTACGGGTTTCTCCTATGAAAGGCATTATGAAATTTTGGTCAGAGGGGATAGCTTAGCCCCAGGTTTATCGGACCATATGAGATTACATTAGCGGATCGGTGAAGTTGCATATAGGTTAGCCCTACCTCTATAGTTAGTCGTTGTTCATACGATGTTTAATGTGTCTATGTTTCGTTGTGATGTGCCATATCCCTATTATGTACTTCATTCTGAGTCAGTTATGTTGGAGGACCAATTAACTTATATTAAGCAGCCTGAGGCAGTTGTTTCCAAAGATCTGAGGTGCCTCAGGTTTAGAGATATTCCAGTTGTGAGTGGTTTTAGATTCACCGCCAGTCGAGAAGGCTACCTGGTAGATAGAGAGAGATATGCAAGCCCAGTACCCTTATTTATTTGACCCTCCAGGTACTCCGTTATTTCCTTAACTTTTACATACGAAATTCCTATACTAGGGGATATTGTAACAACCCTCGAGATATTTTTTGTGTTTTTGTGACTTTCTCATACTTAGCGCATTCTATAACTTT
The DNA here is from genome assembly GCA_039654485.1 of Withania somnifera. Lineage (NCBI taxonomy): Eukaryota > Viridiplantae > Streptophyta > Magnoliopsida > Solanales > Solanaceae > Withania > Withania somnifera. The sequence goes on along the minus strand of JBDJHY010215508.1, from coordinate 2,280 downwards.
CCCAAGTCATTTGTGACTTGCTGGGATCGATAGGTTGGATCTCTGGCAGTTGTTTACAGAAGGGACATCATCCCATGGCCCCTGCACCGGTGGACCTGATTGATTCGGAGGATAAGGATCAGATACTGAGTTTGGCTAAGATGCAGATAAAAGGGAAGGCAGTTATGGCCAATGGTGATGACAAGGAAGATTTGGGGAAGAAAAAGAGAAAGCGGGGTAGTTGCTATGCAAAAGAGGATTTAGAGGAGGAGCTATGAGCATCTAAGGATATTTTTGTAGTCGATGAGGATCGATGACGAGCAAAGGAGGTGGGTGCTTGTGCTAGCGCTATGCCGGCTGAGACCAAGCTTCTCAACATGATACCCCCCGCTACAGCAGAGCCACAGGGAGCTACCTCAAAAGATGCATCCTAGTACATGATATGATGGTATACTTTCTCATTCTGTTTCTCACATTATTATCTGTGTGCATTGGGGACAATGCATCTTTATGTGGAATGGGGTATACCTATTTATGGTTGTTTTGGTTTTGATTTCATCTGAGGGTTTTTATTTCCAGAGTCTTTTCCCTCAGGCATGATATTTAGTAGAATTAGCATGTTTAGGGTTATTTCGATGTATTTTAGCTATTTATTTTGATGTATTTCTTTTTCAGGCATTTAAGCATTAAAATGCCATAGTATATAAGCAGTTTCAGTATTCAGTATTTTATTGGTTTCAATCAAGTGTTAAGTGTATTTTATTCTACTACTGTAGTAGATTAAGGGTGTTGCATTTGATTGTAATTGCATCTCTCTATGCCATCTGTTTAACAAGCTTGAATTGAGAAATGTATATACTTGTAAGTGTGAGAAAGGAATTTTGTTTAATCTGTTGTGTATATGCTATCTAGATCTTGCCCAATTCAGATTATAACTAAGTTGAAAGTAAATTGATATGAAAATGATCCTAGTACTTCTTTTCTAAGTCACTAAAGCCTCAAAAGAATCACCATGCAAGGAAGGAATTCCCAAGTTGAACCCATTATGCCCACTAAAACCAAACTGTTTAAGCACTGACCAAAAGAAAATAATGAAAGGAAAAGGTTGTTGTATGGCCCCGGTTCCTAATTGAATATTATGAACATAGACATAGGCATTGTAACCCAAGTCTGTGGTGGCTAGGTAGAAAACACCACAAAACAACATGTGGTAATCAGTCTAACTTGGCCTTGATTCAGTAGTGTGTAATGTGTTTTCAACCTAAGTAAAACTTTAGGTTGATGGTGGCTACCATAAACCTATCCCTTTGAAAATAAAGGTGTTTAGTAGTTTAATCAAAAGGGAAGGAATTCAGATTGTGCAAATGAAAAAGGGGGACTCAGGGGCAAGTGTTAATGAAAAGAAGATTGTAAGGGGAAAATGTCGGAAGAAGAGGAGGAGGGTAAAGGAACAAATTGAGTCAGTCACTAAGTTCCCAAATCATGCCCTACCAGCACTCAACTGATATTATAAGCAGAACAAAGTCCTGTGGGATTCATGTTGTTTTACTGAATGCTATATTGTAATTATAAAGGCAAGCCTATAAATATTGTGTATGCAAAGTTGATTTCTTTCTGAGCGTGAGACAATACTTTCCCAGTCCCAATACGCTATAAAGTTTCATTATGTGCGGGACTTCTTTGTGGTGAAAGAAATTGATACTTTTATCAGTTTTGAATAAGTTAATACAGTGGTTTAGGAGATATGGTTTTTCAATGTTCCATTCGAAAATAATAGAGTGTGTGAATAATTATAGTTAGCCGATGTGATGTGACATCTAATGAATGACTATGTTGAGATGAATTCTATACTAGGGGTGTTTTAAATGTTTGATGTGTACTGGTTCTGTTTCTGTTATTTCTTGAGGACAAACAACTGTTTTAGGTTGAGTGTGGTGATGTAACTGTATTTTACATCACATCATGCATTTAAAACCCCAAAAACAGAACATTTTCCTAAGTAATAGCAGTGTACCTAAATATTTTTGTTGGTATTTGGAGGATTAAGTCAATAGGTGGAAAAATGCAGCACTTGTACAAGAAAAGGGCACTTTTAGTTGACAAATAGATGATTTGCCTGGGCTCAGATGAAACATCTAAGCCAACCATCTAACAGGAAATCCAATGGATAGGACTACACCAATAGATAGTGAAACAGACGAACCGTCTGAGTACAGACGATTCACCTGACAGCTACCGCCTACGTAAAACTCCACTGGATAAGAAGCAAGAAACAGGCAGCCTAGTAGAAGTCTTATCTGT
>JBDJHY010215497.1:0-11315 GCA_039654485.1 Withania somnifera | reverse complement strand
TGCCTAATGTTATGACCTTGTAGTTTAATGTTATTATTGTTGTTCTTTTTAATAGATATTGTACGGTATGAGAATATTGAGTGGAGATGCCAATGTTTTGGCTTATTCCAATTCTCCGAAGACCGAAATTATAATATAGAGACCTAATTATAATTTATAACCCATGATAAAAAGAAGCTTAATATTTTAAGTCCAAACTGAAAAACGAAACCGTAAAAACCAAAAAAAATTGCAAAATCCGAACTAAACTAAATTTAGTTTGGTTCGGGTTCAGTTATTAGTTTCACAAAATCAAAAACCGAAAAACCGAACTAAAATTTAAAAAACCGAACCAAAAAAATGAATGCCCACACCTAATACTTTGTTTCATCAATAATACAAATTTTGAATGCATTTATAATTGAAAGCATAAAGTATCTCTTTTTTCTCTTTGAAGCATTTAAAAGAATTGATATAAGATTGTTCTTCTATATTCTTCAAGCATAACTTGAATTTCAACTGCTCAGTAGGCCATTAAAGCTTTGAGGCTTTACAAAATAATCTAAAAACAAAGCTTATCCTTTTCCCTGTAAACTTTTTTGGGTAAAACACGCTACATGAGCTGTCAACCAGCCAAAACTCGGAGCTTAGTAAATTGATTCTGTAACAATCTATAGAGAAATAACAAAAAAGGGTTAGTAACTTTTAAAATAATTTCGTCTAAAATAATTTCACAATTCTATTTTTTGTTCCTAGCTAATGTGAATGATAAGATAAGAGGAATTCATGAAGTGTTACTAATTGTTAAAAAGAATTATTTTTGGATTAGTTATTAAACAAACGAAGAGCACTCTTTCTAAAGTAAAATTAGGAGCTACGAAGTTACTTCTTGAAATATCTTTCCTTCCATAACCTTTGACCAACTCATGACTTAAGATAATATTGTCATTTATTGCCCTACGAGGAACAAAGGCTAAGGGCGGGCCAACTGAGAACATAAAGTTTGAGAGAGCCTCCTACTTAATGTTCCAGATGCATAGGAAACACAAAACATATAATACTTTTCTCCATTTTTATGCATCCAATAGTTGTCTATCTTCTCTCAAACTAGGAAAGCTTCAAGCTAGGAAGATCAAGAAAAGAAAGAACTGTAACTCCTAGAGCTGCTGGAGTGCCCCCATTTGTTACCTCCTTATTCCATCGCCCACCTCTTATCATCATTCCAATACTTCGAAGCACACATAAAATAGTTAGGTTAGTATTTGGCATATCCATTCTCTTTCCTAGATGGCAAGCTCCTGGTTCACACCTAGATCTGGCTGGAAAATAGCAAAAGAAAGATCTCAAGGCTCTGGAAATATACCACTTTTGATACTCTACGAAGTACTGCTTGAAAATTTTCCTAAATAAGAAGATCCATAGTCTTTTGCTTGTTCTTGAAAATGCGATCATTCCTCTCTAGCCATAAGAAATAAATAGTGCCTGCCATGGTTAATCTACAAACTTGAGCCTTGCTACTTCTGACTTTCATGTATCTTATTTCCCATTGAACTTTATCTTGTCACTGCATACTTGCCTTATTAGTGCCCTATCATGTTAGCATTTTAGACCATACTCCTACAGCATAAGGACACTTAAACCAATATCCTCATCATCCACTCAACATGAACGACATATTGATGAATCCACTTAGTCCCAGTGTGCTAGTCTATCCTTTGGAGACCGGTTCTGATACCTAACAGGTTTTTGACCCAAAAATCTCCACAGAGTTGTGTCATGTAAGTACCATAAGGCCCATGACTTTTAGGATCACCTCATTCGTGTTAATATATGGGTAATGTCTCTCCAATGGTAGTGTATATTATGCTCTAGGTCTCTCGAGCCTCTTGTTGTACCAATGTCTCCTTTTTAGGTTTAAGGAATAAGATAATGAAATTCTTGTAAGGACCTTTTTTTTTTACAATAGGAAGAGAGCAACATCAATTCTTACCACAATCTTTTAATAATATGTTTGTGATCTTTTATTATGTACGACTAAGCCGACTGATCTCGTTGATAATATAACTGGGAGGTGACATGTCACATTAAAGGTGAACAATCAGAGGTGTCCTCTAACCACCATGATGAGGTTGGTAACCACCATGATGAAGTTAGTCCCTCTTTTAGTAGACTCAGCTATAAATATTTATTCATAAATGAATTCTGGACTTATTCTTTCACTGCTAACCCTATTTTCAACATACTAAAACTTTCTCTTTTATCGAGCCCCGAGCTTGTAGTCCTCATTTGAGTTTTATTTTAATTCAATGAATCTTTCAAGTTAAGGAAATGTACATAGAATAAAGGATGGTGCATCACCCATAGTACTGGTGGGCTATTCCTATTATTCTTCTTAATCAGCACCAAAAACACCATTTTCGCTGAATTTTGGATCTTGGCGCTTAGCAGCCCCTACTTTTACATTTCTATCTTTGTTGGTATACTTCCATTTAGACCAAACTGGATCTAGCTTAGAATATGTAATTTCATGAGATATAATTGAAGTCGTAGAGATAAAAATAGTACTAAAACTAAATGACTCAAAACTAGCATTGAAAGTACATCCCTCTTCAGCAATTCTTTCTTTCACAACAAGAAAGAATTGAATTAGCCTTGGATAATGTGAAGTTCTGTTCATGAGACCACAACAAAATGGAATGGAGCAGCCTCTACATTTTCTTGCCTAAGCTTGATCTCGTTGGGGCCACCTTTTGAATTAGTGCTCACTTGTAAGAAGATTCCCTTTTCTGAAGTCAATTCTTTTTTGAGATCCTTCCAAAGAGGTTGGGGTTAGACTTTCAATTGGATTTTTCCAAGTAAAATCTATAATGACAGATCCCTGCAGATGTACTACTTTCAATCAAACCTTCTCACATTTACCCTCTTGATTGATAAATAGTTAGGCCTAGGACTTGTTTTCTTAGATTTGTTGAATTTACTCTTTATTATAATGATGTGAAACTTGTAGACCTCATAGGCTATAATGTTTATTTTACGAGGGGAAAGAAATCAAAGAATATATATAGACTTTTGAAGTTTTTTGTTCGTAACTTCCAAAAATATTAAGTTAGGGGGCATACAAGTTTCTCTGATTTAAGACCTATCACTCAGTAATTTCTCTACTAATATTATCACTAAAGTATTGTCTAGAAGGTTAAATACTCTTTCTTCCAAAACTTATCTCTAAAGACCAGTGTCGATTTGTGAAGGGAGGTTGATCATGAAAAATGTTTTATTGGCTCAGAAGATAATACATCGCATCTCTAAGCCTAATGAAAGAGGAAATATTGTTATTTAACTTGATATGACCAAAGCCTGTAATAGTTTATGTTGGAACCTTTTGATTGTTGTATTAAGAAAGTTTGGCTTTTCTGATTTCTTTGTTAACATTATTTGGAGATTAATATAGGTGTCTGGTATTCCATTATTATCAATGGTACTAGGACTGGCTTTCTCAAATATGTACAAGGTTTGAAACAAAGGGATCCCCTTTCTCCTTCCTTGTTTATTATAAATACTGAGGTTTTCTCTAGAATGATCTTCTTTAACCTGAACACCCTTTAGATCTTTAGTGTTATTGTCATTCCTCACAAGTAACCAATATATCGATGGCTTTGGCGACCCTTTCCCCTCCATTTTTTTATTTCAAGCATGGACTTTAACTTACCAAACTAGCTTAGTAAAGTAGAAATCATTAACTTTCAACCGTTCAGAGTCAGTAGCGGAAGAGGACGTAGCTTTGATTTCTCAAGTTTCTCTCTCATGGTTGAATGTGAAAAAGAATTTCTTTTGATGCGCAAGTGTAGATTGAATAAAAATATTCAAAAAGAACTCATGGAATGGGGCTATTTGGTTGAATCTATTATTGCGAAGAGCACCAAATCATAGGATTGAGGTTCTTCTCTTTTAGAGAACCGTTTGGCCAAAAGACATACTCTTTGTACCTGAAGAATATTATTTAGTTGGGTATAGCACAAAGCCTTGCATTTCGGTGGGTCGAAAGTGCCAGCTTCAACCATAATCACTTTCTTTTCTAAAGAAATTGCACAAATTATTCTTTTTTCCCATGCTTTCTGTTGCTCAACAACCAACTAAAATCTCTACACTTCTTCACTACCCGTACAGTCTTGATGGAGTTAAGATGTATTGAAGGAATCATATTTTCTCAATTAATCAAGAATTCCTAAACTGGATAAATTCACCTACTTTACTTCCTATATTCCTATATGCAATGATGGAGATGGAGTACTTTGGATCAGAAAATTCTAAAACTAAAGAGTCCAACCGGTTTCACAATTATCAATTAAGTGTTCAAAAAAATCTTGAACTAAGCTCACAATCTCACAAGAGATGTTCATAATTCAAAATCTTAAAAAAAATTAGGAATAAACCCTATTAGCTACTATTTCCATTCTAAGACTTAGGATAATTACATTATTGACCCCAAAGTGGCATAAATACTTAAATTAGCCTAATCTTTTAAAAACACCACTTAAGCCCTAAAAGTAGTCCACTTTGGTGGTTGACGACCTCCATGTCTTTCTTGGGCTCTTTTTACTTTTTTGATTCATTTCCTTACCCAAGACACTTGAAGGTGTAAATTTAACCTTCACCATCATCCATATTATCCTTAGAGAATTTGTGGCCTTTATCTAACAAACTGTTAAGCATGAATTTAGCAAAGATAGCACCACCCAGATCAATATTATTGTCCCCTTCTTGAAAAGGATTCATCCTTTAATTCAGACCTAGAAAATACATAAGGGAAATAAAACCCAATGAATTCCTCAAATCTCAAGGGTTAGTCAAAAAAAATAGCATGCCAATAGTTGGCATCCTCAAATCCCAACAAAGTTTTCCTTTTGATCACATTGGTAAATCAAAATAAGGATCATAAAGGACTTGATCACTCCATAAACAAGATGAATATTCAAAATAAGGATCATAAAAGACTTGGTCACTCCATAAACAAGATTAATATTCAATAATACCACAAAAATCATCATCATATGCAAAAATATAGCATAGAAAAGAAATAGATCATAAAACTTGTTCATTTATTTCATAAAGCAAGTTCAACATTAAATGTAAAAATCACATTTGGAGCACATGGAGTAAGCAAGTTGATTATAATATTAACATCACTTTACCATCCAAAGAATTTCCCAAATGAAGATTATGCACTTTAATCACATCAAGGATGATCAAAGAAGTGAAAGAACATGCATCTACATCCTCTAGAAAAAACATAGAATTGTATTCCTAAAAATGTAGTAGAGAAGAAGGAAAAGAGTCATACCTTAGGGCTGAGGCTTTGAATCTAATACTGGGAAATTAGTCATCAATATCATATTCTTTTCTCCATACTTTTGTTCTCCACAAGAATTATAGCATCACATTCTTTCTTCTTGCCTTGCTTCATTTCCTTCAAGGCATCTATCTTTTTGGTAGATTTATCCAACTTGTAAGGGGTCATGGGCTTAAGTATATATCTTTAATGATGAAACAAAACCAAATAATTATAAGTCCTCCCTTCATTCCTTGTGTCTTTATCATATTGCCAAGTTCTACCAAGTAAAAGATGGAAAACATATAGAGGTGCCACGTTGCACAAGATTTCATCATGGTAATCACCAATGTTGAACTTGATCAATAATTGATTGTGTACCCTTACCTCTCTGCATTTATTTAACCACTGAACTTTGTATGGCATAGCATTCTTGGTGGTGGGAAGATTCAAAAACTCCACCAAGGTAGTACTATCCATATTTATGCAACTCCCTCCATCAATAATGAGAAGGCACACACTTTTTTTGATAACATCTTTTTCATGGAACAAGTTCCATATCTAGATTCAATCATCTAAGGCTTTATTGATCATGAACCTTCTTGTAACATTAGACGGCACTATGACACCTCCAAATTCTTCCAAGCCATCCGGATTAAGCTCATCTTTATCTCTAAAATCACCATCTTTTTAGGCACTACCCATTGATCATCAACTTCCATAGGGGTATAATAATTCCTCCTCTAACAAAAAAAGCCTTTCTATTGGGGCACTCACTCTTCACATGTCCCCAACCTTGACATTTAAAGCATTGAACATTCCTCTTTCCTCCGTACTTTGGGACATTATTCTTAATTTGTTTGATAATTGTAACCAATTCTCTAGGCTTAGAAACATTATGAGTAGGTTGAGAAACCTATTTACCTTTATTTCATGAATATGAGTAGTTCTTTTATTTTGCTTTCTTACCTTTTTTAAGCCCTCGTTCAACCTCGATCTTCGCTTCCACCCTTCAATCTAGAGTTGGGTACTTATGAAGTCTCATTTTTTACTCAACATCATCATGCAACCTCTGTCTAAATCAAATAATAACATAAACATCTTCTTCTATAAACTCGAATCTCATTTTCAAGGTTTGAAACTCATTATAACACTCCTCAACAATTCACCCTTGTTTCAATACATAGATCTTCTTGAGTTGCTTGTGTTTATACTTTTAGGTGAGATACTTTCTCCTCATTATTGTTTTAACTATGGTACAAGAATGAATATCATCAAATATAAATTTTTTGTTGTCCCACCAAGTTGAAGAAAGTCCTTCTAATTAGGAAATTACATAAGTGGAATTCTTTACCTTGGTAATTTCATTAGTTTGGATGATTCTATGACATGGATTCTCCCATTGTAAGTATCCTTCTGGATCACTACCTCTTTTGAATCTAAGAAGAGTGACTTTAATAGAGTTGATCCCTTTATCACGACCTCCATAATTTTTGCTCTACATATGCCCGACTTTATAAGGACATTCTTGAATTGACCAGTCCCTATGACCTCCATGTCTACCTCCTTGAATTTGCATATGCATTCTTTCTCGTCGATTAACAAAGTCACCTTGTTCCTTCTTTATCTCCACTTGTTCATCGTAGTCTTCCCTATTTCTTCTTCAACTCTTTGTAGGTCAATGACCATTGGTTGTTGATTTCTATGGGATGAATTTAGATTTGGAGATTTGGGTTATGGGATATGTAGTTCTTGTGGGTTAAGAGCTACGTTTCGAGCAACATTTGGTTGTATTGGATCTTGAGGTATTTGGTTTCTGATTTTGGTAGGAAGTTCTTTGGTTAGTGGTGTTTGGTGTCGGTTGAGAGGTTCTCGGGGTCTTTTTAGGGATGAACCTTGATGAAAAATCCCAGATTACTGGCTTCCCTAAATACTAGAGGAGACATTGGTCTCAAACCAACTTCAATGTTTGATAGCCTCCCTTCAATCGAAAACAATCTGTGAGTGAGGCCTTTGATTTCCTCCAATATGGTTTCACCAATGGAAACTTGGTCGCCATATTTTGAATCCATTGTACCTAAATAAAGACACTAAATAAAACAAACAAACGGTAACAGTTATAGAAAAAACTCACAAGCACTCAAGTAAAACAGACCATTGATGTATCCTCTCAATTGATGCGGCCAATATTGACTCTTCTTCTAAGTACCGTGTAGCAATGAGTTCAATTGCTATACGAGGGAAGAGTGATATTTTTCTTGAAGATCAAAAAAAGAATCAAATAACCATACTTGTATCAAGAAATGACAAATAAACTAAGCTAGAAGAGCACACAAAGAAATAGCTAAATGAAAGAAAGAACTCTAGCACCAATAATCAACTTAGTAGATGAATTACTAGTTTAGAATTAGTGTTACGAATCAATGAAATGAAACAAAAATAAAAGAAAATAAAATAAGGATTCAGAACCTTTAACTTGAGCTTTGAATAGTGTTTTGGGTTACCAAGTAGAGGATTGGGTCAACAAAGGAGTTAGGTGTTTGCCAAAATTCAAGACAAGCCCAAATTTTTTTGTTTTTAGTTTCTACCTAAAAAGTAACCTGGGAAATAGATAGACAGGGGTTACAGTAACCTAATACATGGGTTACCGGCCTGGATACCAAGTTTCTATAATGCTGAGCACGTATGATTTTTGTCCTCTTTTTTATGGACCCCACTTGTGTATTTTTATTCCCTAGTATATGTTTTTGGGGGGAATATTCTTTCTTGGGACCACCAAAATCACTTATAGTTATTTCTTCATTTGGATCAAACACTTCTTTTTTGGTAAAATTTTTTCTTTGAATGTATGAATATTCTCAAGAACTTCAAGAACAAGTGAAGACCCAAAATTAGCAACTTCTTCATATCAACCCATATTTTGACGAAATTTGAGATCATTGCTCTTCTTGATGTAAGAAACAAATCCCTTAACTTTTGAAAACCAAAATCTATGTTTCCAAAGCAATATCTCAAACTCTATTTTCAATCTTCAAACTTTTTCATCCAAATAATAGAGATTTGAAACCTTACTTCAATCGAGCTCAAATTTAAGTTCTAGTATTAATCTGTATTAGAGAAAACAAATCTAATGCTAGAAACTCAAGACTCAAATCAACACAATATTTTGAATTTTTTTATATTATTAAAATTTTCGTCTTCTTTTTTGTGATAACAAACCCAAGATCAGATTTCATTGAAATGAGATTTAAGCACTACTCTGATACAAATGATGTAATACTCAAAATGCAGAAGAAAAATGATAAAATAGAAAAGATAGATGGAATATGTGATTCGTAAACAAATCAAGCACTCATAGGTAAAGTTATCTATGATTTGATAAGTCCTCCTACTAAGAACTCAACAAACCATAAATCGGAAGAGAATTGACTCAACGATGAAGATTAATAGGCAACCAACAATAAAGAGTGTAGACCTCCTATTAGATAATCAAAGAAGCATCAAATCTATAGAAAGATACAAAATAGAGAGATGGACTAAGAACGTAGAATATAAAGATTCAACACCTCTAATCATATAACCTACTAAGCACCTAACCTATCAAGTGGACCTCAAAGGGATGATTCCCTTGAAATCACATTTTTCAAACAAGTGTTCAACAAAATCTTGAACCAACCTCACAATCTCACAAAGATGTTCATAATTCAAAATCATAAAAAACTTAGGAATAAACCCTATTAGCTACTATTTATAGTCCAAGACTTATGCTAATCACATTATTGGCCCCAAAGTAATATAAATATTAAAATTATCCTAAACTTCTAAATTTACCACTTAATCCCTCAAAGTAGTCCACTTTAGTGGTGGACAACATCCATGTCTTTCTTGGGTTCTTTTTCCTTCTTTGATGACTTCCCTTGCATAAGAAACAATCCATATGTGATATTGATCCCTTGAAAGTGCAAATTGAGCCTTTACCATCATCCATACTGTCCTTGAAGAATTTGTGGCCTTCATCTCTTTGGATAAAACTTCAACTATGAGTTTGGAAAAGATAGCATTACCCGAATCTACATCACCACCTGATACACATATGTGGAATAAAGGTCACAGAGTGGTGGCACCTGATATAGATGCACCAGTATTTCTAACCAAGTTGGTTAGAAATGCTCCGATGGAACCTCAAGATGAGTTCAAATCCCCTTGAACACAAAAAAGACACACTGCCAACTTTAAAGTGATATTTAACTCAATGGAATTGATGAAATAATCATCCAAACTTTTTTTATTGAAATGTTGACCAAAGTCAACACTAGGACAAAATAACTAGAACTTCAATCGAGCACTCAAATTGAGTCAGACTAAACCAGGACACAAACTAAAAGCCTAACTATCCAAAATCGATATTCTAGAGATGATTGAACCAACAGATTTCTGATTTGATGCTTTGATGATAAAAATTTAACCAAAGTTAAACTTACAATCCCTGAAAGGTTGTTATCTCTTCAAATGACATAAAATCATACCAAAAGCTCGTGGATCCACCTAGATTAATTTTCATTAATTGAACTCTCAAAATTCAATTTCGAGCTCATCCTCTTGGAATATCAACCAAAGTCAATGATTTCTTAAGTTAAAATTGTAAAATAGGAAAACTAATATAAAACACAGAAAACTACTAACCACCAGTCTTAGTTGGTCGCAAATTGCCTATAGTAGTTATAGGAAAGATTTAAAATGTAAAAAAGCACAAATATAAAAAAAATAAATGAAAGGATCATTACAATATTAAACTGACACACTACTTAAGAAAATTTTAATTAGATGTATATTTTATTAAATGAACTTTATTGATAATGTTTCCAGACTCTAATCTTGACTACTACTATTACTACTATTCTATTTTGTTAATTCGTATTAAAGCCAGAAAGGAATCAATATAACAAATCATCTTGATTTTATAAATAAAAACTAATTTTAAATAACTATTGTTAATCTAGATGCATAATATGAAACAGAAGATGTAAATACATTAAAAACTTTCTTCTTTCTAGTTGGCATAACTTGTCATTGATTTCTTATTTTTAGTAATAAAAATAAATTTATTTAACTCATCAAACTCACTAACAAACCATATACCTAGAAAATGTGACTTGGCTAAAAATATACAAATAAATCCTAATTAATAGTATTAAAAATGGTAATTTTACTACTATATAGAAGTGACCAGAAGTAGGTAGCTTCTGTCGACATGCCTACTTCTGGTCGAGGGCATTTGTTGCAACTTCTATACTTTCTCCACTTTAGTTTGTTTTATCTTCTTTTTTTGACCTTCTATATATTTGAAAGTTATGTAAAAGTACTATAAATCACAATAATTAATAACTTTGTTATGAAATAATAAGTAATGGACAAGAATAAGTAGAGAGAAGAGAGAGCTTGTTATTTCTCTTATAGGATTTCTTAAAGGATGAATTACAATGAATAGAGCCCTCTATTAACAGGGGAATACAAGCCTAAATTTTCTTCAAAAGACACATATTCATCCTATGTCATGACACGATTTTTCGGATCATGATGGCACCTACTATACCAATATTAGCAGAACCAACCCTGTAGTCTAAATCCAAAGAGGAGGACTACTATATCAAAAGCGGAAAGCACAATCAAAATAAATAGTATATTAATGAAGCGAAAGTATAAAGAATCACCGATTCCCAAAACCCGGTATTAGTGTAATACTAAACCTTTAAGTACAAAACATGGAATCAAATATCTAATGCAAATGTATCTCTGAAAATATGTAGAGATCAATCTAATACTGAAGAGAAGAAGGAAAATATGGACACCAAGCTCACCCTTATTCTTTGAAAGTCAATAGAGTCTGCACGAACAGTGGTCTGAATCAAGGTCAGACACCTATACTCAGATCTGCACATGGACAAGTGTAGTATGAGTACAAGCTGCCAAAGAAACCCGTACCCAGTACGCTTCGAGGGCACACTAGGCA